>JBAKBP010021974.1:0-39687 GCA_037953745.1 Lithodes maja | reverse complement strand
ATAATTATTATTTACCCCTTCTGTACCGGCGCTGTCCTTGTAACTTTATTCTGGCTACTATTAGATGATTTTACCGGGTTTAAAAAGAGCCTCCAGCAATTAACATAACAGACTTCGAACTATCCTATTTAAGCCTTTTTACGAGCACAGATCCTTCTTAAACTGCACAAAATCGTCTAAATATAGCTACAGTAAACATTAAATATACGTCGCCGGTACAGAAGGGGTTAACCAGTTAGCGTTCTAAATAGATGATCATTCAATAGGTCGTTATCTCACGGCCAATCTGTTGAGCTATGACGAGCAGGTAAACAAATTTGTGAAATATGGGCTCTGAAAATTATAAAATTGAATGAAAATTAATTTTAGCAATTACAAAAATAAGACTTGACCAACGAACTGTAAGGTCCCTTGTCATATTAACCTATGATGATATCTAACTTACGTTTGTATTTGTTCTGAACAGTATTGACTTGGCGCTGGGATTTTAATACTGTTATCCCATCCAGCACCGGTGACATCCTTGTCATTATATTCTGACTACTATTAGGTTATTTTATTCAGCTTAAGAAGGGCGTATACCAATTATATGGCCTCGAACCATGTCAGTTAATCCCTTTAGCTACCACATGTCCTGTTTAATCTTCATAACATCGCGTTAACCCCTTGAGACCTAGGACTTTTTTTGTTATACTCTGGCTACCGTTAGACGATTTCCTGTATTGTTTAATGCAACTCTTGGTCTCACAGGTGGAAACACGATCTCAACATGCCCTCTGAATTAAGTAGGTCCTTCTTCAACTGCATTCAACCGTCTAACTTCAGTCATTATGAAAGGTAAACAGACGTCCTGGTAGTGAAAGGATCAATATTGCTGAAATAAAGTTTAGAATACATCGCTGGTACTGGAAGGGTTAATGCTTTCCACTGTGGCCCATCATATCATTCCTTCATCTTATTCACTTGCTTCGTGATATTTGGACATCCTTGTTCTTAATATGTTTTACATATTAGTTCAATATCGCGTGTGGCGCTAGAGTTTATTAACCCATCTAGTACCGGTGACGTCTATACTCCATTCAACCGACCTGTGCATCTGGCTCCTAACTGGTGTTTGCATCGAGGCTCTTGATTGGCTATCATATCAGTACCCTGGCTCACTGGCCAAAATGAGCAGCAGAGCTGATAATTTCGTCTTATTATCTTTATTAATCCTTATTTATTCATTAAACTATTTACGTTTAAGCAATTTTAATGATTAATGAATAAATTATAGTCTTATCCGAATCTAAAGAGCTATTAAATATCACATGAAACCCAATAACTTCTATATCATAAAGTAAATACAAGCGAAACAATAAAATGATGAACGGGAGAAGTAAGCGGGAGAGGAAACTGACTGACGGGCTAATGCAGATTAGCCAATCACAGGCCATGATTTACTCACCGGTATCACACATTTAAAATAGGCAGGGACGGAATATCTTCCCCTGCTTGTGTTTACTTTATTATAATAGGCAGGGACGGAATATCTTCCCCTGCTTGTGTTTACTTTATTATAATAGGCAGGGACGGAATATCTTCCCCTGCTTGTGTTTACTTTATTATAATAGGCAGGGACGGAATATCTTCCCCTGCTTGTGTTTACTTTATTATAATAGGCAGGGACGGAATATCTTCCCCTGCTTGTGTTTACTTTATTATAATAGGCAGGGACGGAATATCTTCCCCTGCTTGTGTTTACTTTATTATAATAGGCAGGGACGGAATATCTTCCCCTGCTTGTGTTTACTTTATTATATCTACAATAGTGGTATTTTATAGCTCTTAAGGTTCTGATATCACTGTAGATTATCACATTATCGTATGAATGAAATATACTGTTCTTTATTATTCCATATATATTAACCCTTAACCATCGGGGGTGGACTTAAGTCCGCCTCTAAAACTTGGACTATGTGGCGGGGGTGGACTTTAGTCCGTGTGCAATTTTGGCGCAATATTGGCTCTGAGAGAGAGACGAGCGACGGGAGGAGCCTGGGTTACCTCATGACCGCTCGCCACGGCCGCCGTGGACCAACTGAGATGTACTCCACATACATCCACCCTCACTCCCTCACTACATACGTAATTATATAAAGAAATTACCGTATTTTAGCGATTTTGCCCTTCGGTTGCACGATCGTTGCAAGCCAACCAGTGATTGTAGAAGGATGGTTCAGGTGTCATTGGAAAGCTCAATTTACGCCCTTTCAGGGATACATACTTGTATTACGCTCTGGCTATTGTTTATGCATGAAAAAGAGCACGAAAACAACGCCATTTATGGTAAAAAAAAAAAACCGCTGGACGGCACGGTCAAATATACCGCCTAGGCCGCTCGTAAGGTGTTAATTAAACTAGATACATTTTAGTAATGATAATGATAATGTGATAGGTGATATCAGAACCTTAAGAGCTATAAAATACCACATAGAACACATAGGCCTACTATTGTAGATATAATTAAGTAAACACAAGCAGGGGAAGATATTCCGTCCCTGCCTATTATAATAAAGTAAACACAAGCAGGGGAAGATATTCCGTCCCTGCCTATTATAATAAAGTAAACACAAGCAGGGGAAGATATTCCGTCCCTGCCTATTATAATAAAGTAAACACAAGCAGGGGAAGATATTCCGTCCCTGCCTATTATAATAAAGTAAACACAAGCAGGGGAAGATATTCCGTCCCTGCCTATTATAATAAAGTAAACACAAGCAGGGGAAGATATTCCGTCCCTGCCTATTATAATAAAGTAAACACAAGCAGGGGAAGATATTCCGTCCCTGCCTATTTTAAATGTGTGATACCGGTGAGTAAATCATGGCCTGTGATTAGCTAATCTGCATTAGCCCGTCAGTCAGTCTCCTCTCCCGCTTACTTCTCCTGTTCATCATGTTATTGTTTCGCTTGTATTTACTTTATGATATAGAAGTTATTATTGGGTTGCATGTGATATTTAATAGCTCTTTAGATTCGGATAAGGCAATAATTTATTAATTAATCATTAAAATTACTTAAACGTATATGGTTTAATGAATAAATAAGGAATAATAAAGATAATAAGAAGAAATTATCAGCTCTGCCGCTCATTTTGGCCAGTGAGCTCGGGGTACTGATATGATAGCCAATCATGAGCCTCGATGGAAACACCAGTTAGGAGCCAGATGCACAGGTCGATTGAATGGAGTATAGTATATTATATTCTGATAATGACTATTCTATTCAGTTTCGGAAGGCCGTCTACCAAATGTAACCTTATATATTATATATTAGCTGCAACATATTTGTCCTTATATTCTTATTATCGTCAGCTACTTATAGCTGAAACCAAATACCACAAACAGCATCGGTATTGGACGGGTTAATGTAACGTAATGTAATGACACTTTTCAGTTATGGAAAATTATGTTACGTTACCCTGACTTCATATGATGTTTATATATTTCACAACAACATTAATCATACTAAAATACATTCGGAATATCATGTGTTATCCCTTTCTTTATATCATATTTTATTCGACTTAAAGAACGATCTGTCAGTCAGTCAGTAGTCAGTAACCAGCATTTCTTTCCAAAAAGGGTAGGGAGGATCAGCCCCTGGAAGTTGGGACTGGGAATCCCACTGACAGAATCTGTGCCTACTTCTTAAAGAACGATCTGCTTGAATAAATAGATTGATTGACTTAAATCAGATCCTTCCTAAGCTGAAAACAATTCCCTTGTTGTTCACTTCATATGAAATAAAGCTTCGTCGTAATTAAATATAGATACTAAATTATTGTCAATAACTGAGTCTCCATATGGCAACCCTACCGACTCCCTACCTACTACCCAGCCCCCACACCCATCCGATCTTATTCCTCTTTACCAGCTCACCACACGTGTAGATGTGATCAGGGTTGACATAATTTTTTTTGTATCCATCTGCTTTAAAATGTAACATATTTAATAGAGTTAGATTTTTCATTTTGATGGGCCAAGCACCTTCCTAAGTTGCATAAGCTCGTCTAATAATAGCCAAAATATGTTGTCAAAATGTCTCATAATTCTCAAGCTGTTAATGTGAAAATGGGTCTGGAAAATGCTATTTAAAAGTAGTGTAGACCTGTACTCGAATTAATTAATTTATTAACAGGAAGCATGTATTATAGGGCTTACATATGCATGTATAGTAGGGAATGAATAAGTGGATTTCCTGTTGTATCAAAACTTACAACGTGTTATCCAGTACTGGTTACACTTATATTCCTCAGGAAAAGAATCCTGTGGCGATCTTGATACATTATGATACTTATATAATTCTCGCTTTCATTAAACAATACTATATAGGTCAGGAAGGATATGTGGGACTGATATGGACAAAGACTGGCCTAATCAACCTCTGATGTCCGTATCCCATTCCAACTTTGAATAAAGTCGTCCGATGATAAACAAAATAAACTGTCAAATAGCGTCATAATCTTCAAGGGGTTGAGAAAATTGTTTAACTCGGCCCAAGATATATTTCCTAAATTGATAAACATAATTTGTTGAGGGCTAAATATGATAAATCCATCTATCCTGGTCTAATATCGTTAATCTTGAAGCAGATTACCGCTGTGATCGTTACTCGTTCACGATATTGATGTTGGTTTAAATCAATACCTTTTACATGAAAGGAAAAAGAAACCTAGGAATTGAGAATTTGTAATTCTGTAGAAATACCTCAACCAAGAAGCAAGCAGATATGTTGGCCTTACACATGTGGAAGAAGCATTACATTGGTGGTTAGCGCATGGTAAGTGCCTTATTCAGGGATTTGGATATAGCCACCGGATAGAAAGAAGTGATGAGATGGGGAACCACCATAACTAACGATATTAATTATTGTTATTCTAATATATAATAATACTAATAATACCAGTACTAATACTAATGAGTAAGTCTAAAACAAGTATCGTTATAAATGGACAAGCAACCCACACATTAGTCTTAAACTAAAACTAAAACTAAAATCATAAAATCATTGAAAAGTAATTGAGTGAATGCACTCATCACTTCCTGGTTTCCTTCGACCTGATTTATATGATTGGCAACAATGCAATAAGAGTTTAATATATATCTGATCATTAAAGATCAAACTACACAAGATTCCACTCCTTCCTCAGTCCCCCTATATCCCCCAACAACTCTAACTCTCTCTCCCCCCCCCCCCCCCTTTCCCCTGCCCTCACCTTACAGTGATCCATCTAGTGGTAGAAATATGCACGTTTTGTACACCTAACATTAAACATTATAGAGTCTATGAATATCGTGGGTCACGGTGAGGCAGGAGAGGCGACAGGACATTTGCCGCCGACTGTACAGTCTGTCAGAGATCCAGCTGACCCACCCTCGCTCTGGGACTTGCAGTTTTATCTGCCACTACTTGGTGTAGTAAGGAGTCTTTTTTTTACAGGGATTGTGATTGGTCGATCTGATTTCGCCTATATCAGTGTCAGAAGAAAAATTAAACAAGGCAAAGGAAATAAATAGCTTAATGCAAATGTATACATCGCAATATATGATCATGAAATGTCACCAAAAGTTCGTAGATATGCTTAAACAATTAAGCAAATTATTGGTTGGCAACGCATATACAAACTGTTGGCTGCCACAACTTACTCGACTTTCAAGAATATATATTCGTGTTTTAATGTTGGCTGCATAATGAAGGAGGTAGTTGTCTTCACAGTGTGAACATTGCATAATATAATTTGCCGTAATATACGGGAAAGACACAGGTGACCCAGTAATGGCTAGTGGTATCCCTGCATAGCAGCGAACGAGTATGTGCAGAGTTAAATGATTTTCCTTCATGAACGAAAATTGTAGAAACAAAGTGTTACTTCGAAGAATCTGTCTGATATGTTTATCTTTCACATACTAACACTCAGTCTCACTTTGTCATCATTCATTAAGCAGTAGACAAGACGTAGGCATGACTCGAAATACGGTCCTATTTGTTGTTCTACCTATTGTCAATGACGATATTAGTATTTACATGAAAAGAAAAAAAACATAGACGGTGCAAGACATACTTTAGTGAGACACACTTGTATAAATTATGAAGAGCTTATTCTTCACATCACGCCATTTGCAATCATATTGAAATTTGATAGTCTGAATACAAATTAGCATAATACTCTCTCTCTCTCTCTCTCTCTCTCTCTCTCTCTCTCTCTCTCTCTCTCTCTCTCTCTCTCGGAAGAACTGGACAGGGTTCTCCAGTCATACCAACACATTTCTACTATATATTTGTAATTATTATGCCAATTGTCTTCCAAGTTAGCAAATATGTATTATTAATGTTCATATTTTTAGTGGAAGATAAATAAGTATTTTTTCCAACTCACAAATTATATCTCGGATTTTTTTATTTATTTGCATTTTTTATTTGCATACATAAATGGAAGCGGAATTTTATGAGGATTCCACCGATAACTTCAGAATTACGATAAACCAAATAGTTACTGAGATAAACGAATAAAAGTGAAAGTATTTACAATGGGTGAGGCAAGACTGAGGCGTTCTCTGCCCACTTCCAAGCCGCCGCACGTAAACCCAGGGGGTTGCCAAGAATTTCCATTGAACTTGACTTGATACCGAGTACCTATACCAAATATGACGCGCGTCAGACGAAAACTTTATTTTTGGCGAATATTTTTAAGTTTAATGACGCTGAACGAGTCATCTTGCTCTTAGGGATATACTACCCTAATGACTCACATGGAGTCATCGTGCGCCCAAGAGTTAATTTAATTGATGTAATGATATTATTTACCGTATGTATAAAACATTTTAAAACTGTTTACGTAATAATAATCTAAAATGTAATATAAAATATATGTATTAATCAACAATACTGTATAATGGTACTGTTGTTAATTATTTGTATATTTACATATAAAATGGAATGCAGTTATTATGCAATAGTGTATTTAGTTTTAAAAAATGTGACTGTTCAATACCATTGTCATTTGCCACCATGTCTGTTGAGGTATTATATCCCTTACCCCTGGGGATAAGGGATCAGAATATGCCCCACGTGCCTTCTGCGTGTCGTAAGAGGCGACTAAAGAAGTTGGGTCGGTGGGCTTGCGACCCCCACCCGTGAAAAATACGTAGCAACGAAAAACGAACGAACAGCCTCGGACCCTGTGTTGATGAACCCCGACCGACTATGGAATATCTTACGAACAATCTTAAATAGGAACGTGGAATGTGAGAGGCATGAATGATGACACAAAAGAGAGAGAGAGGTCCTGGAAGTGTTAGTGAATGCCAGGCTGGATGTATGTGAAATGACTGAGACCAAATGGAGGGGTACAGGTGTGACAGCATGGGTGTGTGTGCTGGAGTGAGGGAGCAGCGAGAGAAGGTGCGTGTTTGTTTGTAAGTAACAAATGGAAGGAGCATATAAGAGACTATGGGTCTGTGGGTTCAAGGATTGTGTGGGTGAGAATGAAAGTAGAAATACAAACGTGGGTGATTGTGTGTGTGCATGCTCCGACAAAGGATAAACTTGTAAGAAAAAAACAGGAGTTCTGGGTGAATGTGGAGGTGTGCCTGGATAAGTTTGGCAAGAACGAAAGAATATTTCTGATTGGAGATATGAATGGAAAGTTGATGGAGTGGTGGGAGGGTGGGGGGTACCGTCAGAGGTGAATGGGAATGGTAGTGCACTTGTGGATGTATGTGTGGGGAGGAGGCTGTGGATAGCCAACACCTTCTTCCGACACAGAATGATGAACAGGTACACATGGACAGTGGTGTGGACGATGAAGGATAAGGATAAGACAGTGGTGGAACAAAAGGCACTGATTGATTATAATTATATGTGTGGATGAACGAATGAAGAAATCTGTGCTGGATGCTAGGGTGTATAGGGGTATTGAAGGGGGTCTGTCTGATCATTATGTAGTAGTAGCTAAAATTAGGATACAAAAGAAGTGGGTGAGGAGAGCTGGAGGGAGGCAAGAGGAGGGTGGAATGGGGATTAGGGTGGAGAGGCTACAGGAGGAGGAAATCAGGGAAGAGTACAGGAGAGCAGTAGAAAGACGACTAGGTGGGTTCGACCTGGAAGATATGGAGGAAGTGGAGGAGATGAGCAAGGTGTTTAAGGAAGAGATCTGTGCAGCATGTGAGGAGGTGTGTGGAGTAAGGAGAAGAGGGAGGGGAGTGAAAGGTACAGCATGGTGGACAGAAGAGGTAAAAATAGCTGTGGCAGACAAGAAGAAAGTGTATAAAGAGTGGTTGGGTAGTAGAGGGAATGAAGATTTGGAGAATCAGAAATGAGCGAGGTGCGTGGAGAGAAAGAGAGTGGTGAAGAGAGTAATAAAGGAAAGTAAGAGAAGAGTAGATGAAGAATTTTGAAGGAATCTGAGTGTAAAATGGAGGGAGTGTAAGAAACTGTTCTGGAAAGAAGTCTAGAAAGTTAGGGAAGGTAGCAAGGGAAACAGTAAGGATGTGAAAGATAAGAATGGGATAATGCTAGTCGAGAAGGAAGAATGAGTCGAAAGATGGAGGGAGTACTTCAATGAATTGCTAAATGTAAGGAATGAAGTGCCAGCAAACATAGTTGGATGGGGTATGGGAGAGAGAAGAAGAGAAGTAGTGGAGGAAGGGGTGGGGATCAGGAGGTCAGAAGTGTGTGAAGCCATGAAAAGAGTGAAGATGGGGAAAGCATCAGGAATAGATGGAGTGAGTGGGGAAATGCTGAGGTATGGTGGTGAGATAGTGATCCAATGGGTATAGAAAATGTGTAGACTAGCATGGGAGAAGGGGAGTGCAGCAGATGACTGGAAGACAGGCATAATAGTTCCCCTATATAAAGGTAAAGGGAAAAGAGGAGTGTGTGCTAACCACCTGGGAATATGTCTCCTAAGTATAGTAGGGGAGGTGTACAGTAGGGTAGTGATTGAGAGACTGAGAGCGAGAACGGAGAAATGGATAGTTGACGAGTAGGGCGGGTTTAGGAAGGGAAGAGGATGTATAGATCAGATTTTTACCCTGAAATGTGTTGTGGAGAAATATCTGGAAAAGCAACAAAAGTTGTATGTTGCCTTTTATGAACTTGGAAAAAGCCTATGACAGAGTGGATAGAGAAGGTATATAGAAAGTACTGAAAATATACGGAGTAGATGGCAAGTTGCTGAAGCAGTGAAGAGCATGTATGAGGGTGCAAATACGTCAGTACATGTGGAGAATGAGCAGAGAGAGTTCTTTGATATGAATGTTGGGTTGAAACAGGGTTGTGTGATGTCCCTGTGATTGTTTACTATATACAGTATATACATGGAGTCATGAAAGAAATACAAGGAAGTGCAGTGGATGTTGGTATATCACTGATAAGAGAGGGGAACGAGTGGAAGCTACCTGTTCTGCTGTTTGCTGATAATACAGTTTTGATAAGTGATAGTGAATGGGAGTTGCAGGGCCTCGTGAATATGTTTGGAACAGTGTGCGAAAAACAGAATCTGAAGGTAAATGCGGGGAAGAGCAAGGTTATGGCCTTCGAAAGGGGTGAAACCACAGAGTGGGAGGTACAAAGGAAATCAAGCAACAACAGATCTAGTGACCCTTCTAGGCTGCTTGTCCTCCAAAACACTGAGGATCAAGTGTCCAAACAGTGGTTTAGAGTGGGTAAGGGAACATTGGAAAGGGAACTACTGCCCTGCCACTAACGTGGCAGGACTAGGAAGTTAGTAGGGGACATATGGGTTAGTAACTGAGGGGAGGATAAAATAAAGTTATTCATTTACAAATGCAGTCAGTCGCGGGTTTGATGCGAGATATTTGTCTAGGCGGAATTTAAATAAATCAACGGTGCTGCAGTCTATAACGTCTCGGGGAAGCCCATTCCACAAGTTGACAACTCGATTGAAGAAGAAATTCTTAGATTCGTGTGAGTTAAAAGATTTACCAATAATTTTGCAACCGTTTCCCCGCGTGTAATTAGATTGGTCGATAGTGAAGTACTTACTACAGTTCATATTGTCGATGCCTTTGATGATTTTGAACACTTGAATTAAGTCACCTCTTAATCTGCGCTGGGTTAAAGGAAATAGATTTAATTCTCTAAGACGCTCTTCGTATGGTTTGTTCTTTAGGCTAGGTATCATTTTGGTAACTCTACGTTGAACTCGTTCTAGCTTGTTTATGTCTTTTTGGTAATAAGGGCACCAGCATTGAACGCAGTATTCCAGAAGAGGGCGGACTAAGGAATTGTAAAGGGTTAGGATTACGTCTTTGGATTTATGCTCAAATGATCTGCCTATAAAGCCAATTATTTTGTTTGCCTTCTTAACAACTTCTGAACATTGTTGACTCGGTTTTAGGTTACTCGATATTGTTACTCCCAGATCGGTTTCTCTGTTTCGGTTTCTGTTTCTCTGTTACATTCTTAAGCTGAGTGCATTCATCGAATAGTTTGCTTTCTCATTTAGGTATACGATATGTAGTACTTTACATTTATCCGCATTGAAACTCATTTGCCAAATTTGGGCCCAATGTGACAATTTATCTAGATTGTGTTGCATATCGTCAACTTGATCTTTTGAGAGTACGCTATTTGCAATTTTTGTATCGTCAGCAAATTTTGAGATTATACAGGTGAGACCCTCATCTATGTCGTTGATGTAAATTAGAAAGAGAATTGGTCCTAGTACCGATCCCTGGGGTACCCCGCTACTTACATTGGTCCATTTAGATGCCTTACCGTTTATGACTACTCTTTGCTTTCTGTCGCTGAGCCAATTTTCTATCCATTTCAACACACCATCTTGTATTCCATGCGCTTTTAGTTTTAGCAGTAAACGTTTGTGGGGAACCTTGTCAAAGGCCTTTTGAAAATCAAGGTATATAATATCTACAGCTTTACTCTCATCGTAGAGGTTGAGGATATCGTGGAAGAAGTCTAAGAGGTTTGTTAAACAGGAACGTTTTTTACGAAAGCCGTGTGAGCCGTGTGAAAGGAGGTGAGGTTGAACTGTCAGGCTATGGAGAATGTCAGCTTATTTAAATATCTGGGTATTCTGCTGAGTAAAGATGGGAGCTTGGGTGAAGAAGTGAGAGGGAGGGTGCAACAGGGGAAGAGGGTTGTAGGAATGCTGAAAGCAGTAACAAGAAATAGGGTGGTCAGCATGGAAGTAAAGAAGTCCTTGCATGACAGTGTGGTAATCCAGACATTGACTTATGGAAGCGAAGCATGGAGGTTGGTGGAGAGACTCAGACCAAGAGTGAGAGGGGTGGAAATTAGTTACTTGAGAAGTGCGTGGGGAGTTAAATGGAGGGATAGGGATGAGGAAGTAAGAGAGAGGTGTGGTGTGGATGTAGACGTGCTGGAAAGTGTGAATAAGAATACCTTGAGATGGTTCGGCCATATGAAACGTATGGGAAGCAAGAGAATGACTAAGAGGGTGTACGAGAGCGAGGTGGAAGGACAGAGAGGGAGAGGTAAACTGAGAGAGAGGTGAAGGCGATGCTGGTTGAGAGGAGGGGCGTTGACTGACTGGGGACAGAGGTGCACGGGGGGATTTCGTTTGTGGCCACCCCTTCGGGGATCATGGTGTCAGGCAATAGATAGATAGATATATACAATGCAGGAAGTTAAGTGAACTACAAACTATTTACATATATAAGAACCTCCATGATAGATGGGCTTACCTTTGACCCTAACATAAAAACTACCCATGCCCTTCTTTCCCAAAAGCCATCCCCTACTGACCAGCACCGAAAAAGGGTAGAGGCCAGGACGCGGGAATTGTTCGGCAGCTCACCTCCAGCGTTTCCCAGGCTGGAAGGAGAATGCTCACCCTGGTTCACCATTGTTCTACACTTACCCAGGTAGAAAAAAACAGTTTTGCTTACCCATAGCACTGACACAATAACCCTTACCCAGTTTACTACAATTTTATTTTCCAATACGCACACACCTTTAAGCCAGCCACCAGCCCAGCAGAAAGAAGTGAGAAGTAGGCGCCACGACTACCAACCTTCACAAAACCCAGGAAGCAGCGAAAAGGAAGGACTAGAGATAGCAGAGCACTGTACCTTCATCTACTATTGCAGTTATCTATATAATGTGGTTCCTACTAAAGATTTAACTTCAACAATACACACAACTGTCTATTTGCCTATAACAACACAAATAGTATGTTATAGATGTAAGAGATCCGTCAAACTCTAATATTAAAGATATAGCCTATATTTCTACCCTTAACATAAGATTTTATATACAGCACTAGAATACATATTAGCTGCCCTCCCAAGCACCCCACTCTCCCTTCCGTATGTATGTCCTGCCTTTTTTAGGTTCCTCCATGTTATAGAATTGTAGATTATATGTATCCACTCCATTAGTATTAACTACAAGCATTTAGATAAGTCACTTTCAACATATCTGTTTGCACTCCTTTTCTAACTTATAAAGAAAACCTTCGCACCATGACCGCGGATAATGTCCTAGCCTTCGTCCTTCAGTTATATAAGATACACTGCACCCCTGAATTTTTTTTAATTCTCCGCGTTTGGCATGTTTGAACCTTCCCGCGACTTCCGATATGGCTCAAAAATCAAATTCTTGTGATTTTGACGCGCTTATAAATACGCAACAAAATGGCCTAACCTAGGTTATACAGTATAATTATATATCCAGAGACAGTAATCATTGTTATCTTGATATGGGTGAAGACTAGAACTCTCTAGACCAAGTGGTTCAGTTTCTCTTGTGAAAATATGTAGGCCAGTTATGGCCACCACGAGCCTGGATTCGTGAGATTGCTGGTTTTTCATCACTTTTGGATATACATATCTCTACAAATAAAATGCCTAACCTAGGGTTATATACATACCTGAGGCAGTACTTGTTGTTATCTTGCGATGGGTGAAGACTAGAACACTTTACATTAAGCGGTTATTGTGTAAGGGGGAAAATATAACCGGGTGTTTTGTCATGTTACTGAGAATTGTCCGAATTTGGCGATGCAATAATGGCGGCCACGGCTACAGTTTATTTATATTCGTTCAACAATTGATTATTGATAATGGATTATGGACTATGTTTTATTATTGATTATGGATTTATTTCACCACTGTCACCATTCCTAAATCATTGTCGATTGCTTTCATGCATCGATTGGGACTATAGAAAATAAATACAAGCTTGCATGAAGGCTGCAAGCAAGCAAGAGTTAGCTGACTGACTGGCTATGTGTGTTTGTTCTTGTTGGTTATATGGACCATCCGCTAAGACAACAAAACTTTCTCTAGTGCTGTTTCAAGTGGTTTTAACCCTCTCGCTATCCTGTGGATGCAGTGGTTGCCGATTAGCAATCAGAAATAGAGTTCTCTCAATCTAACAATTACCTCTCCAAAATTAGTTTTCTGCCCACAGCTAACTCAAAGACAACTGGTTGAAGTAACTAAACTAAAGGTTTCTAAACACCCCTGATGGTCACAAGGGCAGTAAAGCATCCCACAATAGGCTCAAATCGTGTCCTGCGCGTGAAAGGGTTAACCCCTACTGTACCGTAGGGTACAGTAATAAATGTCCCCCCCCAGTCCCAAGCAATGTGGCCAAAATGGCAAGATAGAACAACCTGCCACCTCAAAATATGAAGGAATACTGGCTCTCCCAGCCTTCAGAGGCTTGGATATAAGCTGAGAAGTGTTGCCAACTCTAGAGCAGTGCTCAAACGGTTGTGGTACCAGGCCTGATGGCTCCCTGCCGTCGCTGGGACTGGGGAGTGATTTATCTACTGAAGGCTCCCTGCCGTCGCTGGTACAGAAGGGGTTGAGCCACGAAATAATGAAAGGGAGCTAAACTATGTAGACCAGCCGGGCGTTACGGGGCAAACTCGATATGAGCTCTATGGAATCCAGCCGGGTTGGATGGGTTAACTACGGACCTAAAATCCGTGGCAGTGGTAATTATGGTGAGAATACGGTTTAATTTGAGCTGATGGTAAATAGAATCCCTTAGCAGCTAATTTCTCAATACTTAATGGAAAAATAGGAAACTACAATCTCTCCTCATCATTTTAATATCAAGTATTCACAATTAACAACATATTTCGGTCTTTAATCTTTGTTATAGCTGAAAAGAGACAGACTATAGTGATGATGGTAAAAGTTGTAGTGATGACGGTGATAGTAGTAGTGATTGTCTTAAAGAGCCCCGAACCTTTTGTGGAAGTCTCCGACAGCACAGCGGGGACGAAGTCAGCCATCTTCGATTGCTTTGTTTTGTATATACTGCATTTGTGAAGCATGTCTTAAATGCGTTCTGAATTATTACCATGCAACTGTAGGCTACTGATTACAAATATTGATATTATCAAAATAAACCCATACATTTTGTACCCAGTTTGTTACAGTCTATGGGTTCTATAATACTCAGAAACGACTAACAATTCAAGGCACCTGTAATGTTCAACTAAAAATACAGCTAAAGACACAAAAAATCCCATTACTGATTCAAACTAGACCAAATAAGAGTTCTGAATGCAAATATTTTATATACTGTGATTTCACCTTTATATGTGTACTAGGAACCGTCAATCTGTGGACACACTTGCCAGATGTCACCAGATTCTTTAATTTATCACGAATAGAATAATAAAATGTGAACATTGCTAATACTTACTATATCTCTTGTGTTGTGATTTCAAAACATCAAGTATAATTTTAGATTAATTTTTCCTACATTATGGTGTGTAACATAAATTTAATGGATATATATTTTATTAAGCACATTTCTATTGTTCATTATAGAGTAGAAGATTGTATACAGAAGATTCTGATTTTTGGTTGATTGATGTGTGTTGATAAAGTCGAGATATCTTTATTATTCCATATTTATTATTGAAACTCTAAAATGGTAAGCAATTTTAATGATAATGTGATACTCTGAATTGATATGTGAACCCTGAGAGCTAAAATATATCACATATAACACATTAATAACACAAATATTATAAAGTGAATACAAGCGATAACAAATTTGATAAAGCCAACTAGTAAGCAAGACTTACTGAGTCTCTGCTTACTTCTCACCCGCCTTAGCCAATCACAAGCTGTTCATTTTTTAAACATGCAGTGGCTTTCTAACACCAGGGTAAGTCACTACGGTGGTGGTAAGTTAGGATATCAGCCCCTGATTAGTTGATAGGCTCGAGAACTCGGCATCTCAGCAGACAGTCTCCTTTCTCGCTTAGTGGTTTTTCTCATATTGTTTTTTATTTTGTCTGTGTTCACTTATAATATTTATATTAATAGAGTATTTTATGAGACATATTTTATACCAGGGGTTCGGATATCTCTCTAGAACATCACTAAATTTTAGAAATTGTTCGTTATTAAAGTATTTAAACATAGATATGAAATATCTTGATTTACTAATCATACTCCTATCCATTAGCCAATCAACAGGCTCTATAAACAAATGAGCTGCTTCTGAAGTCCGGCAGTCCTGTTCAGAGAAAAATTGTAACTGAATGATAATATTATGTCAATATAATCATAAATGCGTTGTTAAATTTAGATACCACCATTATAAATAAATAATTAGCATACAAAATAAGGTAGATTATATACTATTTATTTGTTGTAACCTATATATACTGTTTCGTAATGGATTTATTTCACAATTCAATATTTTTGTCATGGTCTCTTATTATTTAATATACAATAAAGTAGTAAGCTAAAAATATATATGATATTATTATAATATATATGAAGAATATATAATTTAGAAATTTACACCCTTCTTCATCTTGTTCAAAATTTATTACGATAATTGGCGAATCTGGTGACATCTGGCAAAGCTTGTCTACAGATTGACGGCTCCTATTGTGAATGACTAAATTATGTAGGAACACAATTATCCCCCTGTCAATGCTTAATCCTATCATGCTTAATCTCTCTCTCTCACTCCCACTCACTCACTCTCACTCTCTCTCTCTCTCTCTCTCTCTCTCTCTCAGTTGATGTATTTATCTCTTTATCTTTAAGATTTCTAACTATTTATTTAGTATTTTATCTGACGACCTACCTGTCCTCCCTTGTTCCCCTTCCTGGCCCCTCTGTCCCGGTGGTCCCCTGACGCCCTTCATCCCTGGCGGACCAATGGGGCCCTGTAGACCAGGCAGGCCCCGGTCCCCTCTCGGGCCAACCTCACCTGGGGGCCCTATATCACCCATGGATCCTACAGCTCCTACGGGTCCTTGGTCTCCTATGGGTCCCGGTGGGCAGCTATTTCGAGATTTCGCACAGAAATCTTGGAGGGTCTCGTACTGTTGAGAAGAAAGAAGACATGGATTTTAATTTTAGTGTAGTTTTTTTTTTTTTTTTTCTTGAGAAAGATATTTATAGATGCTGAGATGTTATATAGGTAAAACTAAATTAAGTGGTTAATGGATGGATATGAGAGACTAGTAGACAGTTTGAGAAGTTAGATGGATATTTGGAGAGAAACACAGATAAATAGTGGGCAGTTGATTTTTAGAGAGAGAGAGAGATAGAGAGAGAGAGAATTACAAGGAATAATTACATTGTATCTCAAAGACCTTGCAGTACATTCCAAGGAGATACTCGAAGTGAAAATAGAGAGATTGTGTAGCGCACTACACTCACTACAGAGTACAGAGTGTGCAAAATACTATCTACTCTCATCTTGTACTGCTCTACTGATTTACAACTTTTGAGGGAAATTTGTTCCAGGTAGAACTATTCTTATATGTGAGAAACTTTGCACACATACTAGTGTAAAATCTGTTTAAAGCCTGGTTCACACATAGCCGAGTCGGTGCCTGAGTCTAACACGAGGCACACTCTTCGATTATCGCCGTTGCTGGAGGCCGAGTAGGCCGCGAGTAGCAATTGATCCCCAGTCAACAAGAGTGTAACACAAGTTAACACAAATGAATACGAGTCAACACGTGTTCATGCAAGAGTCTGTATGAGTAACTGAGAGTCAACATGAGTGTAACACGAACCCAATACGAGTGTCAAAAATTTGAAAAATAACTGTCAAATTCCAGGGTAGGAAAACAAAGAGTAGGTACGAGTCACGACGAGTGTAACACGGATCAACACGAGTGTAACACGAGTCAACACGAGTGTATTACACTGGTCAACACGAGTGTAACACGGGTCAACACGAGTGTAACACGGGTCAACACGAGTGTAACACGGGTCAACACGAGTGTAACACGGGTCAACACGAGTGTATTACACTGGTCAACATGAGTGTCAATATTAACAATCCTCGTACATTATTTATTTTCTATATACTGTATATTTCAGCGATAATATTCATTACTATGATTTTATTTATATTTTTCTCATATATTTGGGTATTGTTCACCAGAGAAATTGAGATAATTGTTTTTTTCTGTCTATTTAATGCATCTATCTCCCTTATAAATATATATAACTATGTCTTTGGTCTTTTTTTTAATCTATGAATCATTTCTAATACGATGGAATTGAAAACAATATTACCCTTCTAACACACAAATACTAACATAAAAAAGAGTCAATAATAATGTCTCCTTTGTCTTTTCAGAACCAATTAAGTCCATCTGTCTCATAATAGTTTGTGTTTATCGCTCACTTCCCCCTCTGCAACTCTCTTTATATCTATCTCTCTAGTGCATCTACCTAACTCCCTTATACATTAACATAACTACGTCTTATTTGGACTTTTTGTAATCTTTGAATCATTTCTAATGCGATGGAATTGAAAAATATATTATCCTTCCAGCACATAGATAAACAATAAATATATTATCCTTCCAGCACATAGATAAACAATAAATATATTATCCTTCCAGCACATAGATAAACAATAAATATATTATCCTTCCAGCACATAGATAAACAATAAATATATTATCCTTCCAGCACATAGATAAACAATAAATATATTATCCTTCCAGCACATAGATAAACAATAAATATATTATCCTTCCAGCACATAGATAAACAATAAATATATTATCCTTCCAGCACATAGATAAACAATAAATATATTATCCTTCCAGCACATAGATAAACAATAAATATATTATCCTTCCAGCACATAGATAAACAATAAATATATTATCCTTCCAGCACATAGATAAACAATAAATATATTATCCTTCCAGCACATAGATAAACAATAAATATATTATCCTTCCAGCACATAGATAAACAATAAATATATTATCCTTCCAGCACATAGATAAACAATAAATATATTATCCTTCCAGCACATAGATAAACAATAAATATATTATCCTTCCAGCACATAGATAAACAATAAATATATTATCCTTCCAGCACATAGATAAACAATAAATATATTATCCTTCCAGCACATAGATAAACAATAAATATATTATCCTTCCAGCACATAGATAAACAATAAATATATTATCCTTCCAGCACATAGATAAACAATAAATATATTATCCTTCCAGCACATAGATAAACAATAAATATATTATCCTTCCAGCACATAGATAAACAATAAATATATTATCCTTCCAGCACATAGATAAACAATAAATATATTATCCTTTCAGCACATAGATAAACAATAAATATATTATCCTTCCAGCACATAGATAAACAATAAATATATTATCCTTCCAGCACATAGATAAACAATAAATATATTATCCTTCCAGCACATAGATAAACAATAAATATATTATCCTTCCAGCACATAGATAAACAATAAATATATTATCCTTCCAGCACATAGATAAACAATAAATATATTATCCTTCCAGCACATAGATAAACAATAAATATATTATCCTTCCAGCACATAGATAAACAATTAAATATATTATCCTTCCAGCACATAGATAAACAATAAATATATTATCCTTCCAGCACATAGATAAACAATAAATATATTATCCTTCCAGCACATAGATAAACAATAAATATATTATCCTTCCAGCACATAGATAAACAATAAATATATTATCCTTCCAGCACATAGATAAACAATAAATATATTATCCTTCCAGCACATAGATAAACAATAAATATATTATCCTTCCAGCACATAGATAAACAATAAATATATTATCCTTCCAGCACATAGATAAACAATAAATATATTATCCTTCCAGCACATAGATAAACAATAAATATATTATCCTTCCAGCACATAGATAAACAATAAATATATTATCCTTCCAGCACATAGATAAACAATAAATATATTATCCTTCCAGCACATAGATAAACAATAAATATATTATCCTTCCAGCACATAGATAAACAATAAATATATTATCCTTCCAGCACATAGATAAACAATAAATATATTATCCTTCCAGCACATAGATAAACAATAAATATATTATCCTTCCAGCACATAGATAAACAATAAATATATTATCCTTCCAGCACATAGATAAACAATAAATATATTATCCTTCCAGCACATAGATAAACAATAAATATATTATCCTTCCAGCACATAGATAAACAATAAATATATTATCCTTCCAGCACATAGATAAACAATAAATATATTATCCTTCCAGCACATAGATAAACAATAAATATATTATCCTTCCAGCACATAGATAAACAATAAATATATTATCCTTCCAGCACATAGATAAACAATAAATATATTATCCTTCCAGCACATAGATAAACAATAAATATATTATCCTTCCAGCACATAGATAAACAATAAATATATTATCCTTCCAGCACATAGATAAACAATAAATATATTATCCTTCCAGCACATAGATAAACAATAAATATATTATCCTTCCAGCACATAGATAAACAATAAATATATTATCCTTCCAGCACATAGATAAAACAATAAATATATTATCCTTCCAGCACATAGATAAACAATAAATATATTATCCTTCCAGCACATAGATAAACAATAAATATATTATCCTTCCAGCACATAGATAAACAATAAATATATTATCCTTCCAGCACATAGATAAACAATAAATATATTATCCTTCCAGCACATAGATAAACAATAAATATATTATCCTTCCAGCACATAGATAAACAATAAATATATTATCCTTCCAGCACATACTGTAGATAAACAATAAATATATTATCCTTCCAGCACATAGATAAACAATAAATATATTATCCTTCCAGCACATAGATAAACAATAAATATATTATCCTTCCAGCACATAGATAAACAATAAATATATTATCCTTCCAGCACATAGATAAACAATAAATATATTATCCTTCCAGCACATAGATAAACAATAAATATATTATCCTTCCAGCACATAGATAAACAATAAATATATTATCCTTCCAGCACATAGATAAACAATAAATATATTATCCTTCCAGCACATAGATAAACAATAAATATATTATCCTTCCAGCACATAGATAAACAATAAATATATTATCCTTCCAGCACATAGATAAACAATAAATATATTATCCTTCCAGCACATAGATAAACAATAAATATATTATCCTTCCAGCACATAGATAAACAATAAATATATTATCCTTCCAGCACATAGATAAACAATAAAATATATTATCCTTCCAGCACATAGATAAACAATAAATATATTATCCTTCCAGCACATAGATAAACAATAAATATATTATCCTTCCAGCACATAGATAAACAATAAATATATTATCCTTCCAGCACATAGATAAACAATAAATATATTATCCTTCCAGCACATAGATAAACAATAAATATATTATCCTTCCAGCACATAGATAAACAATAAATATATTATCCTTCCAGCACATAGATAAACAATAAATATATTATCCTTCCAGCACATAGATAAACAATAAATATATTATCCTTCCAGCACATAGATAAACAATAAATATATTATCCTTCCAGCACATAGATAAACAATAAATATATTATCCTTCCAGCACATAGATAAACAATAAATATATTATCCTTCCAGCACATAGATAAACAATAAATATATTATCCTTCCAGCACATAGATAAACAATAAATATATTATCCTTCCAGCACATAGATAAACAATAAATATATTATCCTTCCAGCACATAGATAAACAATAAATATATTATCCTTCCAGCACATAGATAAACAATAAATATATTATCCTTCCAGCACATAGATAAACAATAAATATATTATCCTTCCAGCACATAGATAAACAATAAATATATTATCCTTCCCAGCACATAGATAAACAATAAATATATTATCCTTCCAGCACATAGATAAACAATAAATATATTATCCTTCCAGCACATAGATAAACAATAAATATATTATCCTTCCAGCACATAGATAAACAATAAATATATTATCCTTCCAGCACATAGATAAACAATAAATATATTATCCTTCCAGCACATAGATAAACAATAAATATATTATCCTTCCAGCACATAGATAAACAATAAATATATTATCCTTCCAGCACATAGATAAACAATAAATATATTATCCTTCCAGCACATAGATAAACAATAAATATATTATCCTTCCAGCACATAGATAAACAATAAATATATTATCCTTCCAGCACATAGATAAACAATAAATATATTATCCTTCCAGCACATAGATAAACAATAAATATATTATCCTTCCAGCACATAGATAAACAATAAATATATTATCCTTCCAGCACATAGATAAACAATAAATATATTATCCTTCCAGCACATAGATAAACAATAAATATATTATCCTTCCAGCACATAGATAAACAATAAATATATTATCCTTCCAGCACATAGATAAACAATAAATATATTATCCTTCCAGCACATAGATAAACAATAAATATATTATCCTTCCAGCACATAGATAAACAATAAATATATTATCCTTCCAGCACATAGATAAACAATAAATATATTATCCTTCCAGCACATAGATAAACAATAAATATATTATCCTTCCAGCACATAGATAAACAATAAATATATTATCCTTCCAGCACATAGATAAACAATAAATATATTATCCTTCCAGCACATAGATAAACAATAAATATATTATCCTTCCAGCACATAGATAAACAATAAATATATTATCCTTCCAGCACATAGATAAACAATAAATATATTATCCTTCCAGCACATAGATAAACAATAAATATATTATCCTTCCAGCACATAGATAAACAATAAATATATTATCCTTCCAGCACATAGATAAACAATAAATATATTATCCTTCCAGCACATAGATAAACAATAAATATATTATCCTTCCAGCACATAGATAAACAATAAATATATTATCCTTCCAGCACATAGATAAACAATAAATATATTATCCTTCCAGCACATAGATAAACAATAAATATATTATCCTTCCAGCACATAGATAAACAATAAATATATTATCCTTCCAGCACATAGATAAACAATAAATATATTATCCTTCCAGCACATAGATAAACAATAAATATATTATCCTTCCAGCACATAGATAAACAATAAATATATTATCCTTCCAGCACATAGATAAACAATAAATATATTATCCTTCCAGCACATAGATAAACAATAAATATATTATCCTTCCAGCACATAGATAAACAATAAATATATTATCCTTCCAGCACATAGATAAACAATAAATATATTATCCTTCCAGCACATAGATAAACAATAAATATATTATCCTTCCAGCACATAGATAAACAATAAATAAATTATCCTTCCAGCACATAGATAAACAATAAATAAATCAATATTTCGCCCCTCCCCTCCATCTTGCTGTGCGAGGCGCCGAGCTTCGGAGAAGGAAGATTTACGTTTGATAGATTTTTTTTTTGTTTTTTTTTTTCCTACGGTATACACAAAATGATGAGGAAATATTGTAACATGTTTTTAATTGACATTTGTGTCGTTGTTGCTGCTGATTATGAGTTGGTGGATTTGTTTGTTTTAATTCCATCATATCGGAAATGATTCACAGATTATATAGAGACCAAATAACATACACTTTTAAGTATGTTCAATAGTTTTGAATTATCAATAGGGTGTAGCAGAAGGCTTATCAACATCATCACAGTAACGGGGTCTGGGTTGAGGCCGGGACGGGGAGGGAGGGAGTAGGCCTACATTGGCGGGGATATAATTGTTTTTGTTTGTTTTTTCAATGTGAAATTTATCATATTAATTACAAATACGACCCTTATTATGTTTTCAGGGACAGTACAGCGCATAGTATTATGTTCTTATATCCATAATAGTATTATAATAATTGTCAGCATATTTCCCTTATATGTTCTACCATGAACTATGTCCTTCAAATTGCTTAATCATCATAATTATTTTATCTATTCTTCCAAAAAGTATTTAATTCATATTACTTATTTGTTTCTCTGTTAACAAGTCATTTATAACTTGAGTAAAGTAAAATGTAAATGAAACTTATATGAATAAAGTAACTATAAATATTAATTGGATGCAAAACAACATCTGGAGTAACATACATTTTATTTTGACATACAAAATACGACATCGAAATGTTCACCATAATCGACGAATCACCAAAGAGTGTTACACGAGTTAACACGAGTTAACACGAATAACGAAGTTATTCAGAGTCAAACACAAGTGTACACGAATCAACACGTATGTACACGAGTCTACACGTATTTAGGCCATACTCGTGGCGCGGCCCAAAAATGTCATGCATGCATGACATTTTTGGACCATGCCACGAGTACCCTCGAGAGTGGCGAGTCCACGGAGAGTATACACGAGTGTAACACGAGTATACATGAGTGTTGAGGAGTATTGAAGAGTCATTGCCGAATAGCAAAATGTCATCACTCGTGTTGGACTCGGGCACCGACTCGGCTATGTGTGAACCAGGTTTAACTCTAACTTCCCGTCTTGGCTGTGTGTTATACTCATATTGAAGCTAAAATTTTTGCTGTTATCTACATTGTCAAACCCACTAAAGACTGGTTCACACATAGCCGAGTTGGTGCGCGAGTCCAACACGAGTGATGAAATTTTGCTATTCGGCAATGATTCGTCGATACTCCTCAACACTCGTGTAGACTCGTGCTACACTCGTGTATACTCTTTGTTTACTCGACACACTCGTGGGTACTCGCCACGGGGTCCAAAAATGTTATGCATGCATGACATTTTTGGGCCCCGTGGCGAGTACCCACGAGTGTGGCCTAAATACGTGTAGACTCGTGTACATACGTGTTAACTCGTGTTTGACTCTGAATAACTCTTCGTCATTCGTGTTTAATCGTGTTAACTCGTGTAACACTCTTTGGTAATTTGTCGATTATCGTCATCATTTCGACGTTGTAGTATTTTGTATGTCAAAATCAAATGTATGTGACTCCAGGTGTTGTTTTGCATCCAATTAATATTTATAGTTACTTTATTCACATAAAATAATAAGTTTAATTTACAATTTTACTTTACTCAAGTTTTAAATGACTTGTTAACAGAGAAACAAATAAGTAATATGAATTAAATACTTTTTGGAAGAATAGATAAAATAATTATGATGATTAAGCAATTTGAAGGACATAGTTCATGGTAGAACATATAAGGGAAATATGCTGACAATTATTATAATACTGTTATGGATATAAGAACATAATACTATGCGCTGTACTGTCCCTGAAAACATAATAAGGGTCGTATTTGTAATTAATATGATAAATTTCACATGAAAAAAAAAATAAATACAAATCCCCGGCGCTGTAGGCATACTCCCTCCCCTCCCCGTCCTGGCCTCTGTGATGATGTTGATAAGCCTTGTGCTACACCCTATTGATAATGCAAAACTATTGAACATACTTAAAAGTGTATGTTATTTGGTCTCTACATAATCTGTGAATCATTTCCGATATGATGGAATTAAAGATTTGTTTTTCCACCAACTCACAATCAACAAAAACGACACAAATGTCAATTAAAAACATGTTAAAATAATATTATTTCCCCATAATTTTGTTTTTACACATCATTTGTGTAAAAATCTATTAAACGTAAATCTTCTGTCTCCGAAGCTGGGCGCCTCGCACAGCATGACGGAGGGGAGGGTTGAAATATGTTATAGACTATCTTATTTATTGTTTATCTATGTGCTGGAAGGATATTATATTTTTCAATTCCATCGCATTAGAAATGATTCAAAGATTACAAAAAGTGAAAATAACACATAGTTATGTTAACGTATAAGGGAGTTAGGTAGATGCATTAGAGAGATAGATAGATATAAAGAGAGTTGCAGAGGGGGAAGTGAGCGATATACAGGAACTATTATGAGACAGACGACTTAATTGGTTCTGAAAAGACAAAGGAGAAATTTGTATTGACTCTTGTTCATGTTATTATTTGTGTGTTAGAAGGGTAATATTATATTCAATTCCATCGTATTAGAAATGATTCATAGATTAAAACAAGACCAAATAAGACATAGTTATATACTGTATATGTATAAGGGAGATAGATGCATTAAATGGACAGAAAAAACAAAAACAAAAAGTTATCTCAATTTATCTGGTGAACATTACCTAAATATATGAGAAAAATATAAATAAAATCATAGTAATGAATATTATCGCTGAAATATATATAGAAAATAAATAATCATGTATGAGGATTGTTAACCTGGCAGCTGCGGGAAGACTCTTAAGAGTTTCCCCGGGCGACTGCTGGAAGACTCTTAACCCTCCAGCCCCGGCTACGCATTACATAAATATTCCCCGAAACCCGGGTGTTTTGGCCGAAAAACGTCTAGGCTAGGCTACCGTATATTTGTTATTCTTACTGCTTCCCGCATTCCCGCGCATCCCCAAGCGTAGCTGTGTTATTTACCTGTAGAATGGCGTTAAGTAGAGCTCTCTAAGTCAACTGGTTGAGTTGTGATGATGATTTCATTGGAGATAACTTTATGGCAAAAACAGCCACTTTACACTACTTTTCGATACTTAACAACAACATACAGGCACACACGAACAAGCGACGCTCTCCTTCTTGTGGCCGGAGATGCGGGGCGTCGGTCCAGCCGGCTGTTGTTTACATGCGTCGGACCGACGCCTCTCACACGAAGTTCACAGGCTTTCAACCACTGGGCGTTCAAGAGCCCTTCCGGGTACCTGTTATATGTTTTTTTATGGGCGTTCAAGAGCCCTTCCGTGGTGTAGGGGTTAAGATCCAGGTTTTTAAATGCGTACCAAAACCGCGGGCTTACAGTCAGGCGGCTACAAATTGGTGTGGGTGTAGTACTACTTGGCAACTCTCGATACCACCACCCCATACGCTCGGGCCGCGCGCGTACAAGCAGTACTCGCCAGAACGCAAGCACTAGCCATGGAGCCCACACGTCCCTCACGCTCGCGCCCTGATGACACAACCAGCCCTCCTTCTGGTGGTGTCAGCGGCCGTGGAAGGCAGAGGGTGGCTGCCAGCCAGAAACCCAAGCTACCATTATGACACTCCATACAGCTCTGAAGACAAAAGCACCCACACGTAAAGTACGTAAAACACGTGCAAGCAGGGGCAGTGCACAGAGGTCATTGGCCTTTGGGGACACTGCCACCACCACCCAGGCAACTGCTACCTCCACTACCACCCCTGCCACCAGTAGCACCGACGCAGGAGGCTGCCCTGGGGCTGCAGGACCTGCGGGGGCCACTAGGAGAAAAGAGACTGGCGTGGGGAAAAAAACTTGTACGCCTGCCACTGTCACCCTGCCACCACCACCACCACCAGCCGCCTCTGCTGCCCCTGCCGACGCCACCCCTGCCAGCCCTTCTGTCCCTGCCGGCCCTTATGCCCCTGCCCAAAGGAAAGGGAAAGGGAAAGGGAAAGGCAAAGGCAAAGGGAGAGGGGCAACAGGGACAACAATTATATTGCCTGCGTCCAGGACTTCTGCACCACCCACCACTGCTGGACCTGCCGACGCCGCCCCTGCCGACGCCACCCCTGCCGACCCTTCTGTCCCTGCCGGCCCTTCTGCCCCTGTCCAAGGGAAAGGGAAAGGGAAAGGGGCGACAGGGAAAACAATTATATTGCCTGCGTCCAGGACCTCTGCACCACCCACCACTGCTGGACCTGCCGACGCCGCCCCTGACGATGCCGCCCTTGCCGACGCCGCCCTTGCCGGCCCTTCTGCCCCTGCCCACAAGATGCCTGAACGTGTTAGTAGGCGGATGAGGACCCTAACACCATCGAAATACGACGCCCTGCTGTTTGGGGATTCCCAGGATGTCGACAGCCAGGACTACGACGACGACGACGCAGCACGGGACCGTGGGTGAGGGGGTGGATAGTGGCAGTGAGTCAGACGAAGGTGAAGACAATGAAGAAGGGCGTCCTTCTAGTGGTGAGGAGGGTGATGATGAAGCATTGTATTGCAACCATGACAGTGATTTGTCTGATGGTGGCGCACACGCAGACGAGATTCCAATCCGCGACGCCAATATTCATACGTTTGTGTGGTCTAACGGGGCTGATTTTGTGCCTGACATGCCCCAGTTTGATGCTGGTAGGTCAGGTACAACTGCTGACTGGCCCTGTGACGACGACGCAAACGAGATGGATTTCTTCCTCGCTTTTTTCGACATGGAGATTATGACTTACATAGTTGCCCAAACAAACGCCTACTACAGGAGGGTGTTTGGCAAACTGGACGTCCTTTCTCCAAAAGCGAGAATACGAGGCTGGGTTGATACGACTGTGAATGAGTTCATGACGTTCTTTGCCTTGTTGTTCCTCATGCCTCTTTGCAAGAAGCATGTGCTACAACATTATTGGAAGCATGACCCTCTCATCGCCACCCCAACTTTCAATAAGTACATGACTCGTGACAGAATTTTGTTGCTGCTAAGATTTATGCACTTTGCAAACAACGAAAATCCTAACAGGATTGACAGGATATGGAAAGTTCGGAAGGTGTTCACCATGTTGTTGGCGAAGTACAAGAAATACTTTTACCCCTTCCTCAATTTGGTGATTGATGAGTCGCTCGTGCTCTTCAAAGGACGTCTTGTTTTCAAGCAGTATATCCCCTTGAAGAGGCATAGGTTTGGAATCAAGCTCTTCGTGTTGTGCGACTGTGAGACAGGTATAGTGCTGGACATGATCGTGTATACAGGAACTGACATTGACATACCAAAAGTCGCTGCCAATGACCCCATGGGCATGTCAGGTGCCATCGTCAGGAAAATGTTGGCACCTTACCTGGGCAATGGCCACGTCTTGTACACTGACAATTGGTAAACTTCTCCTGCTCTTTGCCAGTTTCTTCATGACAACCAAACGGGGTCATGTGGGACTGTCAGAAAGACAAGAAAGTTTATGCCCAAGTTTGCAGATAATGTCATTCCTCTTTCAGATCCCTCCTCCAGCGACACACCTTCTGATGACGAACTGGTCCAGGAACACCGCGAGAGGCATATCCGAAGAAGGCGACGAAGGGGGCAGAAATATAAGCAACTGGAAAAGTCCGGGAAAGTGGTAGCCCTGAAGTGGAAAGACAAAAGAGACGTTCACCTGCTTTCGACAGTCCACACAGGTGCCCAGGTGGACTCTGGTAAAATCCACTACCGAACGAAGAAGATCATCCATAAGCCCGACTTGGTAGTGGACTACACCAAGAACATGCACCTGGTGGACAAGTCGGATTGTCAACTGGCAGGCGTTGAGTGTCTGAGGAAGACTGTGAAGTGGTACCACAAGCTCTTCCTCCACCTAGTTGACATCACGATGCTCAACGCCTACAACTTGTGGTTGGTCAAGAGAGATATGGCACCAAATCAAAAACTCAAATTCAGGGAATTTGTCTACAACGTGTCATATCAACTCCTGACGAAGTTTGGCACCCCCACTCACAGGCGTACGGCATGGCGTGGGCATCACGTCCCTGACCGCATCCAGGTGGGGGTGGAAAGACACTTCCCAATCCACACGGAGCTGGTTGGCACTCGTCACAGGCAGCTGAAGTGTTACGTCTGCTTGAACACCTCCAGGAGAGCCTCAACAACCAAAAAAGTCACCACAATGTGCCACGAGTGCAAGGTTGCACTCTGCTTGGGGGACTGCTTCAGGGACTACCACATGTATAAGCACTACTGAGTGCCGTCCCCTGCCCTGGACTCGTGCCCTACCTTACCTGACCTAACTGAACACGCTACCTCATAATTTTAGATATATATTATATAATATATATTTTACAAAGATGTCCCTGTGATATGTTCTTATATGCCTTTTTTCATTATATAAATATGTCTTTCATTATTTAGTTCCTATGTTTCAAAGATGTACATGTGATATGCCTTTTTTTCACTGTATCAATATATATGTTTGTTATACCCAATATTTATATATCTTAACCTCAAATGAATTGTAAAAAAATAATTGTTTCAATAAATCCTGTCCAACCTACTTATAAGATGAATAAAAAAACAAAAAAAAACAAGGTCATGTCATTGTATTCTTACAATATGATAATTATATTCTATGAATATTTCATATTGCTTGAATACAATGACATGATCTTGTAAAAATTTGTTTTTATCAAAATGTTTCTAAACAGTGTAAAATCTTCCCCATAACCCCCTCCTGGATTCGATCCCACTGCCCTGCCATACTTTGAAATTTCCAATCCGTCACCTTACTGACTAGGCCACAGCAGCTCATACAATATGTCACTCAAATCTTTGTGTCTCCAATCGAGATGACAATATACAATTTTTTTGTTTTTATCCCACCAATTTACTTTTGTAAATTGATGGGATTATCAATCATATCATGCAAAACTATATAAAACTTTCTCTCTGTCAAAAAAGTAATTATAGAACTTTATTTGTTCAAAAATTGCCCAAACACTCACCAAAATTGCCCCTCTCAGTATGACTCCAATCAATTATCACACAGTCAGTGGGTCAGTGGGTGACCCTTCCCTCCCTCCATCCACAACACCTCTCTCTGTCTGAGTTTGGCTACCAACTACATTCGTATAAATACAGCATGCATAAAATAATCTTCACAAATACATTTGTATTGTGTAATCTTGTAAATAATGAATAACAACTGTGTGGGTGTCGAAAATTGCTCAACCATCTTTCTTATATCTCGCCTACGCCCTTACGTGCGTATATTGGATTATACATAGTCATGACTATCATACAAATACTTCAAGTAGGTCTCGAATATACATTTAAATTGCATATTACTTGCAAATAAATATATCTAAGTGTTTCTGATGGCAATCTGCCCTTCCCTTTCACAAGCATCATTCGACACCAGTCTAAATATAGCTCCGTTCCCAGAAAGGTTATCTCCCTTCCCTCGTCTGAGACCTCCCTCGTTCCATCGACCCCTCCTCAAAACTACTTTAATAATATCATACTTTATTTACAGTCAATGGCCTAGCTATTTCTGTGCATACTTCACATGTGTCTAAAATGCAATGTCTGCTTGCATAAAAATGCAATTCTGAAAGCCATCTATACGAACGACATACGCATGTCTCACTTTCTCTCTCTCTCTCTCCATTCATGACTCATGTTTCTAAGTAAATACTCTCACTCTCTTTCTCCACCCTGTGGGCTCCCGGGTGGCAACGAACATCAGACACATGCTAGACTATAAGGTCGAAAATCCCACGACATCCATATGCCTCGGGTGCCTCTAGATTGTACACACAGGTGTCTTTCTTTATTCCTTTCTTCCTTCCTTCCCTCCATCACTCCCTCCCTCCACCCACCCACCTTTTGTCTCCCGTCTCCATAAATACATTCATAATTTGCGTAAATATCGCATCAATTGGTCTATATGCGGTATATTCCTTGTTATATGGTACGCCAACATACGTACATGTCTTTATTATAGCATGACAGTGCTCTAAATACGAGATATATGTGATATTATGGCGCAACACACCCTCTCCTCCCCTTCCTTCCCTCCCTCCCACCCACCCACCTTTTGTCTCCCGTCTCCATAAACACATTCATAATTTGTGTATTTATATCGCATCAATTGGTATATATGCGGTATATTCCTTGTTATAAGGGACGCCTACATACGTACACGTCTTTATTATAGCATGACAGTGCTCTAAATACGAGATATACGTGATATTATGGCACAACACACCCTCTCCTCCCCTTCATTCCTGCCAAACCTCAAACACATCTTCGTTCCCGCCTAGAAACTCATTGATAATTCGCTTATATATTGCAATAATTGGTCTATATGCGGCATATTCCTTGTTATATGGGTGGCCTACATAAGTACACATACGTGCACATACATACACGTAGTCTAAATAGCATAAAAGAGATACAAAAAGGAGAGATACGCGATATTACGCGCTATCCCACCCCCTCCTCCCTCTGCTTCCACCCCTTGGGCGCGGGAATATTCGCCCGGGAAATCTCGCCGCTCGATGACAATCTAGCCACGCGGTGCCATTCGCTCCACATATTCCAACTACGGACCGCTCCACCCCCCCCCCAGACATTTTTTGGGGGGTCAAATATATATGGGCCGATGCACGCTAACATTCCCTACACGCTGATGTAGTTTTTATCGATATTGGTAATGGGCCCCAAAATCATCATATGTGCGCACAGGGGTGTGGTGTCTATTACCCCCTGTGCACACGTCTTAGGTTAATATTGACACTCGTGTTGACCAGTGTTACACTCGTGTTGACCCGTGTTGACCCGTGTTACACTCGTGTTGAGCCGTGTTACACTGGTCGTGACTCGTACCTACTCTTTGTTTACGTGCCCTGGAATTTGACCGTTATTTTTCAAATATTTGACACTCGTCTTGGGTTCGTTTTACACTCGTTTTGACTCTCAGTTACTCGTACAGACTCTTGCATGAACATGTGTTGACTCGTATTGACTCGAGTTAACTCGTGTTACACTCTCCTTGACTCGGGAGCAATTGCTACTCGCGGCCGACTCGGCCTCCAGCGAAGGCGATAATCGACGAGTGTGACTCGTGTTGGACTCGCGCACCGACTAGGCTATGTGTGAAACAGCCTTAAGTATTTGAGTGTAGTCTGCATGTTTCCAACGAAAACAAATCAAGAGCACTCAACCGGTCCACATAGCTCAGTCTTTTAATCGTTGGAATAAGCTTTGTAGACTAGCTTGTAGTATTTTCAGTTGCTCTATAACTTTCTTGAGTGCTAGAAATCAAAAGTGAACACCATATTCCAGGAGAGGCTGTATCAGAGCGTTGCAGGGTGAGGACTATTTCCTTGTTGTTGTACTTAAATTGCGTCTTATAATAGCCCAATAATTTCTTAGCATTCTTCTCTACTTCAATGCACTGCTTGGAAAACTTTAGGTCACTACTAATTAGAACAGCCAAATAATGTTCAAGTCAGTCATATCCAGAGTCTTTCTGAAAAGTGACTAGTCTGACTTAGGGTTTGTTTGGTCGTTATGCCAGCCTTTGCTCTTTTTTCAATGTTAGTGGCATTTGCCATATCTCAGACCATTCACCCAGTCTTTTAAGAGTTGTTATCCTGATGTCATCTGCAAACTTGGAGAGCACACTCAACCGACCAATATCGATGGCATCGACATAATTATATGACAAACAGCAGTGGGCCAAGGACAGAACCATGTGTAACTCCAGAATTGAGTGGAGTTTACTAAGAAGAAACACTATTAATTAGCACCTATTTCTGTCCACCTGTTAGCCAACTTTCTATCCAATTTGTGAACTCTATACTGACATCTAGTGCACTCACCTTTGATACTATCGTACAATAAGGCACTTTGTCTAAAGCTTTTTGAAAATCTAAGTAAAGGATGTCTATGGTTCTACTTTGGCCATACTCACTCAGCAATTCATGCACAAATACCAACACCTGAAACCATGTTGGGAATATCTAATTAAGTTGACGATTTCCAGGTAGTCAACTACCTTGTCTAGTAGTGTCCCCTCAAGAAGTTTCACTATGATAGAAGTCAAGCTAGTTGACCGATAATTCTTGGGACACTCATGATTCCTTTTCCTTAACCCCTCGATTACAAGTGATGCACATTATGCATCACCTATGTATGTAACGCTAAACCCCAGCGACGCATAGGGTGCATCGGTGTTAATTACTCTTGTCCTATGGCACCTAGAGGTTTCAGATTTCTATGGGAACTGCTTTAGTATCCCATGCAACAATACCGATGGTTGGAAACCCTCCAAGTCCAGCCGCGTGCACGTGGGCACGCACGGGAGTGATTTACCAGTATTTTGTCTACCTATCTCTCCATGTTAATTGCGACTTTCCGCAGCCCCGCAGGACCCCTAAATGACCGAGGTGAGCAGTTTGTTGTGTTTTTTCCTTCATTACTAACCCATCCCATGTGTTTTCAGGAAAACAATTTTTTTGACAACCTGCCGGGCCTGGAGTATATATATATATTATAAATCAGGTGGTGCTCAGGGGGTTAAGATTGGAGTCTAGAGATATTTGATCCTGACCTCTTTTAATATTTCTGTATGCAACCCTTCTGTTTCTAATTGCTGAAGCTATATCACTTGTCAACGAAAAAAAGGTTGAGAGAGCCTGACTTGGTAAGTTTAGTGGGGACAAATGCAGCTTGTTGATCCATAAACTGCTCTTTGAATTAGCACAAAATGGTATTAGCATCCTCACTCTCAAGTCTGATCTAGGATAAGCTATCCCTAAGACCTTCAAAATTTGCTTGACGGAAATCAAATTTCATACTCTGAGGACTTCTGGGCCTTCTGTAAGAGGTGCGAAGTGTGAACCTAACTAGATTGTGGTCACTACCTCCAAGTGATTCCCCAACAGATAAGCTAGTCACACTTTTCTCTTTAGTGGTGAACACAAAATCTAGAATATTGCTGCCTCTAGTTGGTTCGTTCATCCACTGGCTCAAAAAGCAATCATTAGCAAAGTCAACACGATGTTTAGCTTCAGCATCGGTAGTTTACCAGGTAAATAAAGTCACTTAAAATCACACTGGTCTTGCCGTCAATGAGACCAGTCAGTCTTGTGTACAGACCTTCAATCTTTTCAACATTTTGATGTGGAGAAATTTACACCAGAAGAACCCTATAGATAGAGTTGCACTATATTGAGGGATACATTAACAGTCTTTGTAGAATATTCTATATCCAGGTATTTCAATTTCCCCAACATAATCTCTGGTATCACTATGAATCAGGGATTAATTGATAGCTACTTTATCGAAGCATTCTGTAGTCAACAATGCCCGAAGTTCATAAAACTTATTCCTCGTTGGCCTGGCATCAACCCAATGAGCGCAATAATAGGTTTGAATTGACCCATCTTTGGTACGTAATTCCTGCCACAAATACGACTTTTGCAAAACACAATGAAAAGAATATCAGCGTGCAGGAAACGCATTCCCAAATCCAAACATACATATACTGTATATATATATATATATATATATATTGTGACGCATGTCGAGTATGAGCATGCTGTACAGAACGCCCAGTCATGCCCCACTCTCGCTAGGATCGTCAGGGCAGGAACTTTGGCTGTAGTCTGTGTAAAGTTTCCTAACTTAGTTTGTGTGAGCCGTTGTACTATAAGTATTATAAATATGTATTTTGTTTTCATCTGAGTCAACGAGTTCTATTTTATATCATTAGTTATAAGTATTGTGTGTGGGACTTATTTGTAATGATGAGAAGAGAGAGAGTGAGTTAGACTTCAGAGTGAGAGGGTAGCGGTGCGCCACGCTGCCGGGGGGGTGGTTGCCAGACGTATGGACCGGTTGGCAGCCCTGCGCTTATAGCTAGGTGCGACAGGGTTGGTAGTACATTGCCGCCTGCCTATGCTGCCTGGGCTGCCCATGTTGTCGTACAGCACATTGCCTGGAGGCTCGCTGTGTGCTCTATGACCAGGTTGCCTAGAACCTTTGAGATTCTAACATCCCTTGCCCTCTCTCCCTACTTCTCACGGTTGCACTCTTTCTCTCTGACGACATTACTCTCATTTCATTCTTCTCTCTATTTAAATGCATACCCTTCCCTTGAGGTCCTAAAGGAGTTTCAGCACTCACCTCTCGTATTACTCTTAGGACAAGCATATATTTACATGTATTAGATTTAAGGGGTTAATGTGAACAGCGATCTTCTTGATGAGGATAGTTGGTGAACGTTCTACATGTTCACGAGTTATATGCCCAGCTCATCATCCAATTTGTGACTAGACTAGTGCCATGTGTAAGAGCCCGACCATGCCCAGGAGTTGTCTGTAGAGGGGCGAGGACTTAGCCTTGATTTGCCTACCGAGCCAGGAGCGAGTGTAGTACCAGAGACTACAGCTCGCTCGTAGTGCCGGTATAGTAGAGTAACGTAATTTATCTGTCCTTGTGTTCTCTGCTGTCTTTTCCTGGGTTCTCGCTTTCGGTGCTGGGACTCGTTGTTCCTGTGACTTGGCCTGCTAGCTAGAACACATGGGGATGATGAGTGGGTTATATCTTTATTTTACTATGCATTGCAGCTCTCTTTAAGTTTATGTATGTAACACTTTACAATACACATTACTCACACACAAGACAACACTATTAATACTTTCATGTATCAATTAACTGCACTGTCGTTTTGCTGCTGTGTCCGGAGTTCTGTTGCGTAGGGCGCATACAGACTCAGAGGGGAGACAGAGTGAGAGAAGCGAAGTAGCCTATGCGGTAGTAGGCTACCGGCGCAGTACTGTTGCCTGCAACCTTTTAGTTATTCCAAGTATAGATTCATTATTACAATAAGTGACTACTATTTATGTTCCTTCCATGTGTATTATTAGGTATCTACTGGATCATGAACATCTTGTATGCTACATGCTAGTGCATGTTAGTAGGGGACAGTTATTCTAGTGCACGCGCTTTCAAGTAGGCGTGTACATTTGTCATTTAGCATTTCACTGTCATACCTTTAGCCTGCTTCTATTCTACATTATTAGAGGCTTAATATTAACGTAGTTTCTTGAGTATTGCATTTCTTTAGTCATAACGTAACCTATAAATGTCTGAGGGAGTTTAGCCTCATAGCCTACCCCTGTTGTACACTTTCGCCGAGTTAAGGTACCTCGTTACCATAGACGATAACTCTGTAGGGCGTTGGTGCTTTTGTTGTCTGGAGCATATAGTATTTGGGACTGGAATCGAGCGTGTCGTTGTCACATAAGCCATTTCTGTCCTACGATCAAGAATCCCGAATATGTATTGCCGATCCAGCCGTAACAAAAATGGCGACCTTGCACAAGATTCAGTAGTATCCTATCACATGTTTTTTTGGAGAACTATTCTATGCTACCTAGTAGAGCTGGCTAGAATTTTCTTGCATATTGGAGGAATTTTTATTGTGTCATTATTGTATTGGTGGACTTGCAGATTGTTTCGTTAGGGGTGTCTAGAGTAGAGTCATTCAAGCATCTTTAACATTTTGTGAGTCGAGACTGCAATTAGTAATAAGCACTTCTTTTTTTTTTTATGAACAGCAATTGTATAACCAGCACTATGTCTAATGACTCATCATTTACGGGGGAGGATAACACGGTACAGCCTAGTAACCAGCAAGTACAACAGATGTTTAGGGAGGGGAGTGTTATAAGTGGAGAGAGGGATGCCCGGGCATTTTTGCAGACACCTTTGACCGAACAGCGCCTGCAGGCTATTGATTGTTACGGTCTTCGCTGTTTAGCCACGGTTTTGGGGCGGGACTGTCCTGACAGTTGGCCCAAGAAGAATTTGGTGGCATGTTTGTTGGGTGATGGCGATGGGGCGGTGGGTGGAGTGGGGTCTTGGGGGGTTCCCTCCAAGCCTCCATTCCACTCTACCCCTGAGCTGGGCCCTCAGCCAGCGAGTCTTAGCACGATGCAGCAGGAGGGTTCTCAAGGGCAAGCTGGCTTACCCGTAAACACGTCTCGGTGTGGATCCCCCATTTTGTGCTCTCCCCCCCCAGGCCTGTCTCCTGAGATGTTATTTCAGCTAGAACTAGCTAAGTTTAAGCTGAAGGAGACTCAGATACAACAGGCTAGTATAGAACGCATAGAGGTTGCTAGAATCCAAGCCAATCAGGATGCAACCAGGTACCAGGCTGAAATGGATGTCGAGAAGTCTAGAGTAGAGACCACGGGGCGTCATCTCGGTGGTGGGCACTGGGTTACAGACTCACTTTCGCATTTAATTAAGTTAGTACCCGCATTTGATGAGACAGCAGTGACTGAGTTTTTTGCTCGTTTTGAAAAGAAGTGTCGTGAGTATGACTGGCCGGAGGTTAAATGGGCAGCATTAGTTTCATCACGTCTAGTGGGTAAGGGGTTGAAAGCCTACGATGCACTGTCACTGGACGAGAGTGTAGTGTATGGACTGGTGAAGGAGGCTGTGCTCCGGGCCTACGAACTGCAACCCGAAACTTATAGATTGAAGTTCCGTGGCGTGAATAAGAAGAGCGACGTCAGTTTTATGGAGCACGCACGGGACTTAACAGATGCAGGTAATAACTGGTTTCGGTCCGAGCACGCAGAGTCGGCTGAGGAAATTAAGCAACTTTTCTATCTGGAACAGTTTTACAAATGTACTGGAACCGATCTAACGCTGAACATTAAGGAAAAATGTCCCAAGACAGTAGAGGAGGCTGCCAAGATGGCAGACCTCAGATTATCATTGATTCGTGGTTGCGGTGCCGCTCAGAGGGCTGAGTCAGGGCAGAAGGGGCGCTATACCCCACCCACCAGAGTTTTTGATAATAACAAATCCTATGACACACATAACCACACTAAATGCATTGCACCTAATAACACCTACAAACACAAGCCTCTCCCGTTTACTAAAGGTCAGGCCCCTTCTTCGCCCGCACAAGGGAAGAAGCCCATTGGGGATGTGAAATGTTACAAATGTCAGAAGCTAGGCCATTATTCACGTGAGTGCCCTAGTAACACTCCCGCTAAGCCGGTGTCATTGGTTCACAGTATCGGTGTGTCTCTGAAGGCTGCAGCAACTGCCCGGGGTAGGTTGTCAGCAGCTGAGGCACACGCGGTAAAGAAGCGTACGGAAGGCTCGACACCTGTCCGGGACACTTTCTGTAGCCATCGGGGGCACGGGTTTGTGAGCTGGGGGAGTGAACTACGGAGGGTTGACTTGCTGAGGGATACGGGGGCTTCGCAAACTTTGTTGAGGAACTTCACAGGGAAACCGGTAAATGCGGCCAGAGTTGTTGTGGTGCAGGGTATAAATGCTACGAGGTCATACCCACTTGTGAGGTTGGAGTTGAGAGTGGGAGAGGTGTGCAGGGAGCTGGATGTAGGGATCGTTGAGTGTTTGCCAGTTGAGGGCGTCGACCTTCTTCTCGGCAACGACTTTGCGGTGCCCACTTCCGGGACTCCACCCTTAGTCGTTGCCGAGAGGGCGGCCGACGTGGATGGTGAGAATCGGGAATGGGTTGGGAGGTGCCAACAGGATGAGATGGCCTGTGTGGTAACCCGATCTCGCTCTGCGGCTCCTGCACAGCCTAGCACTCAACCTCGGGGACAGTGGAGGAAGGATCAGGAGAAGGTTGCTAAGGGCAGGAAAAGGGACATTGATTCTGCTGCACTTCTCGGTGATTCGGTACTTGGACCTATAATAAACACGGGAGTTGACTCTGGCCCAGATATGGTGTGTAACAAGGCAGAGTTGGGTAAGACTTCGCGTGAGGCAAGAGCTGTAGCGAGAGCCACTAAGGCAGTAGAGCCTACTAGCCGGGGTAATGTCTTATTACAAAACCATCTTGATGCATTGACGCCCAGGGACATTAGTGAGCAGCAGCTGCAAGACGCTAGCCTAGCTCGTTATAGCAATGGTGCCATAGAGTTGGAGGAAGATGGGGATGCGAAGCCGGGAGATTTCTTTAGGCTCAACAGGATATTGTACCGCAGATTTCTAGACCCCAAATCGAAGTGGGAGGGCGGTGCGAGGGTAGTAGACCAGGTGGTTGTTCCAAATAAGTATAGAGAGTCCTTATTGTGTCTGGCGCATGATGTGCCGGTGGCGGGTCATTTGGGGGTAACAAAAACATTGGCGGCATTGGGCAGGTTTTTCTGGTGGCCTGGGTCAAGGCTGATGTCTGTGCATGGGTGGCTGGGTGTGCGACCTGCCAGACAACGGGGAAGCCTAACCAGACCATCCCGAAGGCACCTTTGTTTCCCATACCTGTCACCGGGCCTCCGTTCAGCAAAGTTGTAGTAGATTTGGTTGGCCCTTTCCCGCCTACTAGTAGTGGCAATAAATTCCTGTTGACAATCATGGATGTGGCTACGAGATACCCGGACGCATACCCCATGAGAAACGGCTCGGCAAAGGCAGTTGTTAAGAACTTATTATTGTTCTGTTCCCGTTATGGATTTCCACGTGAGGTGCAGTCAGACCAGGGGAGCAATTTTACATCCAAATTGTTCAAGCAAACCCTTCAGTTGCACGGTATATGTTCTGTAGTGTCGTCAGCCTACCATCCCGAGAGTCAGGGAGTCTTGGAGCGGTGGCACTCGACCCTGAAGAGTATGCTACGCTGTTACTGTGGCAGAAACATGACACTGATTGGGATTTTGGGTCTGCCGTATGTTCTGTTCGCTGCACGTGAAGTCCCAG
>JBAKBP010021973.1:0-39687 GCA_037953745.1 Lithodes maja | reverse complement strand
ATAGAGGCGGGAGATAGAGCTGGGGAGACAACAACAAATAATCAGTTTCGGTCTCTAACACATATCATTCAAACATTAACCCCTTCTGTACCGGCGGCATCTTTTTAATTTCTTCTGGCTACTATTAGACGATGTTATTCAGTTTAAAAAGGGCCTCCAGCAATTAACAGGCTTCGAACTATCTCACTTAAGGGGAGTTTTTTAGTTTGTTCCCTAGATCTCCATCAAGCTTAAAATGTCACCCCCCAGACCCCCGTTCAAGATGAATTGGTACATTTTTCGGTAGAAAAATGTCCCGGCCAAAGGCCGATTACTCTTAAATTACAGGCTCGCTATCGCTCGCCTGGATGGCTCACCTAAATGGCACGAAATATCTTAAAATTGACAAAATGGGGCGTTAATTCTTAAAATCGCCAAATTAATGGGGCGAACGTCTTAAAATCTTAAAAGCAACGGGGCTAAACGTGAGGGAGAAAGAGGTCCAGAAAAAAGTCCCTCAAGTGGATATCTCCCCTTCATCCTTGTTACTACCACATATCCTACTCAAACTGCACAAATTCGTCTAAATATAGCTAGATTAAAATATTAAAGACAAAAGGGGTTGTATGTTCATTGTTTTCTGTTGTGTTGTCCCTATTTGGGCTCTGTCTTGAGTCGACCACCACCAAAAACAAAATATATAAATAAATTAATTAACGAAAAATAGGAAAAGTGGGGATTGGGCCTGAGTATATAGATACATAGATAGATAGATATAGAGATTCATAGTTATCTTTAGAAATTTTGGTGATAGGAGATTTGCCTATTCATAACTCAATATTTGATTACATATATTTATTTCAATATGATTGACAAATACCTTCCCATGGCTATGAATACTACTGCGTATTTGAATTAGACTATATCAAGTGTACGATGCCTCAGCTATGCTTGAGAAAGCATGCAAATCGTGTTCCACTAAAATATGTGTCTCAAGGTAAATATAAAACTAACTATTACCTTTTATATATAGAAAACTAAATTTACTATTTGTAGTCGACCAACTACAAATAAATATTATATTCGTCTATGAATGGAGATCCCTAATTTGAAGGCTAAATTATCGTCCGTAGGTAGTTAGAAGAAGTTAACCCTTTCACGCATATATGACGCAGAGGTTGCCAGATTCGCAATAAGAAATAGAGTTCTCTCACTCTTATAATTACCTCTCCAAAATTAGTTTTCTGCCCACAGCTAACTCAAAGACAACTGCAGAGGTTGAAGTAACTAAACTAAAGGTTTCTAAATACCCCTGATGGTAACAGAGGCTTTAAAGTATCCCCAATAGGCTCAAAATAGCGTCATATGTCGGAGAGGGTAATGAATATAATGCTTGAAGGGTAACCATGACATTCAAGTTAACTTTACTAAGCTAATATAAATCGTCTGCGGGTAACAGCTAATCGGGAACATGCAAAACAAACAACAGAGTGAAACGCATCCTTACGCAAAGGGGTACGTACCATTAAGGGGGGGTCACCTGCTTTTTGTTTTATGTTTCTCTCCTTTTCTCTCTTTTTCTGGCTTGTAGCCATTCGGCCCCATTCAGCCAACTGTTTTAAGACGTTTATCCCCATCCAGGCGTCGATTTCTTCCTGGCGAGCGATAGCGAGCCATCATTGTATGCAAAAATCCGGCTTGACATTTTTCTATCGAAAAATTTACAAATTTAGCTAGCTGTCAGAAATAAAATATATATGCTGGCTCGCTACCGCTCGCCAGGAAAATATTGACGCCTGGATGGGGGTAAACTTCTTAAAACAGTAGGCTGAATGGGGCCGAATGGATACAAGCCAAAGAAAGAGGGAGAGAAAGATAAACAAAAGCGAGGTACGCACCATTAAATATTATACATCCATGCAGCTCTTGTCTCACACTTACCGCCCTCTCTTCGCTTGATCCCTCCTAAAGAGTTGCATTATAGGCTCAGTCTTATAAAGCTCCACTCTCTCGTTCGCCGGGTAAGCTTGAAAATTGCTGGCTCTCTTATATCAATTGGGCTAACATTTTTGGGTTGTATCGACGTGGTGAAACTGGTGAAGGGCAATAACTAACTAACTAACTAACTAACTAACTAACTAAATAAATATACATATCAATAAATATATAAATCAATAAATAATTAAATAAACAAATTAATAAATAAATAGATAAATTAATTGATAAATAGATAAATACATACAATTTTAAAGATAGTTGCGGAAAGTGGCCCCATCAAGTACTTTATCTTGCATTGACCACCCTCTTCTTACCTCATCACTCATAAACGTTGCAACATAACGTATGTATATGTATGTATATACCCAGGCACATACCTCATAGCTATTGTCTATTCGTTGTAAGTAGGCGAAACATCATGACCTCTATCCTCTGTAGCTCAAAAAGGGCTAGAACAAATTGGCTATAAATCTCCACATCTATTCCTTGACTGACTCTTCCCAAATGGTAGAAATGTTAGCTTGATTACTCTAGTCGTTTTGGAGTTACAGAGGTTAGAGGTTATGATTTCTCGCCTACTTACAGCGAATATACTGTAGGAGTGGCCGATTCGAGACAGAGCCTGAACACAAACAACATTTAAAGTTCCAATTCTAGGGTCCGGGACTACTTTTGCGTTCTCTCGCCTCTTCCTCTATCTCGTCTAGTAGGTGAATTTTATAAGGGGAGGAGGATTCCTAGCCTCCTGCTCCCAAAAGCAAAACTAAGACAGTTAAAGAGACAGACAGAAACGGCTTAGGTTGAGTAGAGTATGCCATACCTCACTCTGGATAGGACCAGTCTTCACTCAATGTATAAACATTATTTCTTCATTCATTTATTTATTAATTTATCAGTTTTAGTTTCCTCCTAAGACCTTCATCAAACTTTTAGAAATACCCCCAAGATAAATTTGTTCGGCCGGGACATCCTAAATTACAGGCTGGTAATAAATAGCTCGCCAAGAAAACGTTCGACTCCTAAATGGCACAATAGTCTTAATATCGCCAAACTGATGGGGCTAAACATGAAGGAGATGTGGGTCCAGAAAAAAATAACCCTCATCTTAAACCTGCATAAACCTTAATTTATCGCTCGCTGGATTAAAAGGACGGTCTTGAAAATGTTGCTCTTTATGCCAATAGATCTAGCATATTTTGTTTATATATGTGAAGCGAAAATAGCAAAAGGGTTGGAATAGGGCATACCTGCAAAAAGGGTTGGAATAGGGCATACCTGCACAAAAAAATAAGACCTCATCAATAACAATATCTCGCCGTTACCACCCTCTCCTCACCTGATCTCTCACAAGCTTAGTGGCTGATACAAAATTATAGCTTATCGTCTTAAAATGTCGCTCTATATATCAATAGGTCGATTTTAGTTTTGTCTTGGATCAGTGAGAAACAGTTGGTGAAAGGTCAAAACATAAAGATAGTTGCGTAGTGATCGATATAAAAGTTTAGTGTAAAGTCTTGAAAATGTTGCTCTTTATATCAATAGATCGATTTTTTCTGACTATTTTTTGTTGTTTTTGCATTGGATCAGTGAGATAAAGCTGGTAAAGGGTCAAAATATAAAGATAGTTGCGCAAAGAAACCGTATCAACTGCTCACTGTCTTTACCACCCTCTGTATAATCTTTCGTAAAGGTTGCACAATTATTAGCTTAGTGATTGGTATGAAACTTTACTATATCGTTCGCTGGCTTTAAGGCGGTGTCACACGAGGGATTTTCCCGTCAATTTCTACGAGCAATTGTAGTCTGACGGGCTTAAAATTTCAGTTACATCAGAAATCAACTACCTAGCATAATCTACCTTCAGTCTAGCTTCCGATTTCAATGTGGAAAAGAATATCACGAGCAAAAACTTGCTCATCGAAATTTGCCGGAAAAAGCGCTCGTGTGACACCAGCTCTACTCTTGAGAATATTGCTCTGTATATCAATATATATCAGGGTCTAACATTATTGGTTTGTTGCTGATAGGTGAAGCTCGCAAAGAATTAAAAAAAGGGATATTTGAGCAAGGAGGTTCCATCAAATTCAATCAAATTGCCTTAAGGAGAGGTTTGAGATTTGCTCCCTTGACCTCCATCAAGCTTAAAAAATACCCCCAAGACCCCTTCGAGATTAAATTGCAAATATTTCGGTAGAAAAATTTCCCAGCCTTCTTCCTAAATTGCAGGCTAGTTGTCGCTCGCCAGGAAAAAATCGACACCTAAAAGTCACGAAAGGTCTTACAATGGACAAAAATGGTGAAATGCTGGGTATACGAAGGGAATTAAACCCTCCCAAAAACTCCCCAGGTTTTGAGATGCCTGGCCTGGGATTCGAACCCTAGTTAACGACCTCAGTAGGTGACTCCAGGTCCGCGCGCTAACCCACTGTACTACCCCGGACGTTAATAGGATAGTAACCTTAGTTCTCCTTGAAAGAACCAGGTGATAGTCTTGTGGTGTTTCACGTGATGGGTTTCTTAGGCATCGCCATCAACGACTATTTTACACTATCCCAAACGTCAATTCGGGCAGTACAGTATTGGAGTTGCAGGATTTGTGCGAGGGCATTACAAATGGGGTGAAAGGTCTTATAATTGCTGAACTAATGGGGCAAACGTTTTAATTCTTCAAAAACGAATGAAGCTAAACATGAGGCAAAAAGAGGTCCAAAATTACCAAAAAGCTCCCCCGAACACCCTCTCTTCTCCTGTGTTATTATGGTAATTGATGTGTGGGATACTGGATTCATAGGTATGGGGCTAGGAGTTATTGCCAGGTCAAATTAAATGGAGTATAGGAAAGACGGTCTTCTGTTTGATGTCGTTGTTTTCTGAAATTTTTAAAGTATGGGTACCCTCCCCCTAACCCCCCCCCCCCCCTCCCCTGTTCCTGATATGACTTATTTATCATTGTAACCCTTAAAGGGAGGCAGACCGTTTGTTTGGTCTATTAATTAATGTATTCATATATTTTTTTAGTTTCCTCCCCAGACCTCCATCAAGCTTAGAAAAACATCCCCTAGACCCCCCTTAAAGATAAATTTGTACATTTTCCGATAGAAATATTTCCCGGCCGAAGGCCGGTTCCTCTTAAAATTGCAGGCTCGCCAGGAAATAATTGACACCTAAATGGCACGAAAGGTTTTAAAATTGACAATGAAATGGGGCGAAAGGTGTTAAAATGAATGGACCGAACGTCTTATAATCTCAAAAGTACTGGGGCTAAGCATTAGGGAGGAGGGGGTCCAGAAAAACGATCTACTTCCTCTTAACAGAAAAACAAATGCAAGATAAATACATTTCACTGTTTTCGTTCTAGCAAATATTTTAGGAAATTATTTTAAGTTTTACCTTTGGACATAAATTCCTGAGCAATTATTCAAGTTGTTGTTGTTGTTGTTGTTGTTCCCCAAGCTGCCTGGCCGAACAGCCCCAAGGCCCCAAACAAGGCCAAGGCCATAACCAAGCGCCCCAACAGAACCCTCCCTGCCGACCACAATAAAGCCTGGGTGACCGAAGCCACTCCATGGCGGGGAGCTGAGGAGGGTGCGGAAACGCCAGGGAAACCAAAGACCCACCCAGGGTCCTGTGCCCCTCAGCAATTATGAAGAGAAAGTTGAGGGGCAAAGGAAAAATGTGACGCTTTGGCTTCCAATCTTGGTAGATTGGGAGGTCAATCCACGGAAGAGACGCCGTCACTTGAGATCTAGTAAATATATAAGTAAAAGGAACAGTCAGAGTAAGCTATGGGTATGGCAGAGATCGCTCAGTTCTCACTCTGATAGACCAGCCCATCACCATTATTCAAGTTACAATTGTTTATTCCAAACATACAATTAAAAGCATCAGGTGTTTTGTTGTTGTTTAAGTTCGTAGACTAAAGCCGGTATCACACGAGCACGTTTTCCCTCAACATTTATGCTTGACACTGGCCTGTCTGCTTATGAGGTCAACATTTATAATATTTGGGTCACCTAAATTCATCCATCATCAGTCTAGTTTCCGATACCAGTGCAAAATATTCCATAAATGTTACCAGAAAAATGTTGAGCATAGAAGCTCTCGTGTGATACCGGCTTACGGACTTTTTGGGTGAGTTCCCCACAATGCTACCAGTCTCTTGTCACTACCACGGTAATCAGGAAATGTGGTTGCCCAACACAAATCGTTACTGTTGTTTACGAGGACCGTCTTAATTGACAGCGGCTGTATTTTACGAGGACCGTCTTAATTGACAGCGGCTGTATTTTACGAGGACCGTCTTAATTGACAGCGGCTGTATTTTACGAGGACCGTCTTAATTGACAGCGGCTGTATTTTACGAGGACCGTCTGTGACGCATGTCGAGTATGAGCATGCTGTACAGAACGCCCAGTCAGGCCCCACCCTCGCTAGGATCGTCAGGGCAGGAACTTTGGCTGTAGTCTGTGTAGAGTTTCCTAACTCAGTTTATGTGAACCGTTGTACTATAAGTATTATAAATATGTATTTTGTTTTCATCTGAGTCAACGAGTTCTATTTTATATCATTAGTTATAAGTATTGTGTGTGGGACTTATATGTAATGATGAGAGGAGAGAGAGAGAGATATTACGTAACGGGGATCAGTGAGTGCGCCACGCGGGCAGATAGGCCTAATTCCCTCCTCCCTCCTCCCTTCCTCCCTTTCAGCGCGTGGGAAGTTCTTTGTCGATCCCAGATTGAGAGAGAATATGACGTCATGATTGCCAGTGGGCGGTCCTTAAGTAGTTTGAGATATGCCGCTAGAGGGCCGAGTATAAAAAGAGAGGTTCTTGCCACCATTTCTTCAGAACTCATCAGGCAAAGCGACTTCTCATATCCCTTGCAACTATCCATATTCTTCCGACTGATGTGAACTTTCTCTACTCTCTGAACAGCCTATCTTCTTCCCTTCTCGTCCCTGTTTAACCTCCATGACCCCTTTGGTGCAGATTTAGTCAGCCAAAGTATTATCGCTTGAGTTCTCACGAGATAAGTGCCTGTTAGATAGCCTATTTTTGGAAGGGTTAACTAGAATAGGATTGATTGATGTTTGTTGCACTCGTATATGCATTTCCCTGTGTGCGATTATTCATGTTCCTGTTTTCTGCTGGTTTAGGCAATGCTAGACTGGGATAGGGTTTCTGAGTTGTGATTTCCTATGAGTACTAGGTTGCGGTTGAACCAGTACAATTGCAACGGAGACGTGGAACGCCTAGGTGGTCTTTCTGACTGTGTACCGTGGGAGTTTAGCACTGTGTTGCGAGTGAGGGCTTTTGCCTGTGCCACCCAACACTGTGCTATCTCATTTGCTTGACTTTGAGAGGATCGCCAGGAGAGAACCAGATACTAGTGATCTGGATCTCTCAAGAGAGCATCCCGTCAATTACCGTAATTTGGCCGCACAGTCTTAAGGACCTCGCTAGGCTACGAGCCGCTTGCTCAGCCATTGTCTCTTAACCTTAGATATCCCAGCTAGACTTTGCTCGACCAGCAGATACAGCATAGTATTGAAGCTTCTCCTTATGTATATTATTGTTTAAGCATTATTGATTTCATGTGTGGCACGCTTAGCTGCTTCAGAGATTAGTGGCCCACGAGCACAATCTTAGTAGGCTATTGCCAGTGCATTGTCGGAGTACTTCTTCTTAATGTTTGCCATATCCTATTGCTTATTCTTATAATTCTTCTTATGTCAATTTAAAGCCTTTAATTACCAGTGAGTTATTCATTAAATTGCTGTTCAAAATCCGATACTTACTTCTTATGAGTATTCGAGAAGCATCTAACTTATCAGAAGATTCCTTGCTTGATGCTCGAGGACTATTGTTTAACGTAACGTAATAGTGCCGATCCGAAGTAGAGGGTGGAGGACTTCTTAAGTTCTTAGTTCAAGGGTGGATTACTTCGGCTTCGGCCAACACTATTCTTTAGTGTTGTACTTTCTTCTTTGTTTGATTGTTGACCAGACTAGATAACTCCCGTCTTGTTATTAGTCTGTTGTGTGAAACGCTAGTACCGAGTTCTTGTATACCCCGTTATAGCAGATAGAACTCTGGAGGGTAGTGGCGTTTTTTGTTCGGCTGGCAGTACTCTGGGGTTGGGATCGTGTGTTTCCGTTGTGGCAGCGAGCCATACTCGAGTCCTGTGTAAGAGCCCTAGTGTACCCGAGTGCCCGGTCGTAACAAATGGCGACCTTGCTTAGGATTTTGTGAACAGTATAATTTTTTGCAGAGTTGTACAACATTTGTTTGTTGGTACTTTAGCGTACATATTGAAGAATATTTTTTTTTGTAAGGCAATTAGGAGAGCATTTAAGAGACTCCAGTTAATTTAGTAATTAGTGCTTGCATAAGGGAGTTTAACACTTTTGTCTCGAGAATTTTTTGGTGAACTTCAGTATGTCGGGCCCTAGTACTGACGAGGAGCGAGAGATGCTAAGTGAGGAGGTGCCGTTAGTAACTAGTGAGGAGGATGCTAGACTTTTTGTGAGTAAGCAGTACCATGTGACGGAGGAGAGGCTGACTGGGGTGAATGTTTATGGCTTGCACCTGATAGCCAAGGTTTTGGGTCTATCCAATGTAGGAGGGATGTCCAAGGGGGAGCTGATTTCCTGGGTGTTGCGTGGGCGACATGGGGTTTCGGAGGAGAGGGCGTTTGGGGGGGTTCCTCCCCAGATCCCCTCTCACTCGACTCCCACAGTGCCGTCCACTCAGTTGCCGGAGGTTAGCACCATGAAGCTGGAATCACTCCAAGAGTTTGTAACACTCAACGTTGGAGTACCACAAACTTCAATTGTCACCGCAACTCCAGCAGCCACCAACGCCCCAACGTCAACTGCCAACAATTCAACGCCTACAGTAGCCACTTCAGCTGATGTATCCGATACTCAAGATACAAATAGTGACTCTCTTCCCCCTCAAGACAACTTCCGTGTCGTGAGGAACAACGTTTGCCCCAAGACCAGGAAACACATACCGATTACCGAGTGTCAAAACCGTTTCCAGATACTCGCAGACTCAGATGACGAAGAGGAAATAGAAGAAGTCCGGCTCGTGGGAGACTCGATGATACGTGGTCAGCTCACAGAGTTTTGCGCCAGGGCACCTAAGACCAGGAAGCGTTTTTGTATCCCTGGTGGTGGTGTGGATGACGTAGTTGCAGCAGTTGACGAAGTATCAAAGCTGGCCCCTGCTAATACAATGTACGTCATCCACGTTGGATCCAACGATGTGCAGCGAACCCGGTCGGAAGATTTGCTTTTAAAGTACCAGCAGCTGATCAAGTCGTTTAAGGAGAAGTCATCAAGGATCATCGTCTCAGGAATCGTCCCCCGGCTCGGTGTAGAGAGCCGATTTTACAACATAGCCACCAGCACAAATCGTTGTCTAGCAAACCTCTGCAGGAAGGAGAACGTGGGATTCGTCGACACCTGGGACAATTTCTACTTCGATGACTATTTGTTTTCGGACGATGGAGTTCATCTGAACCAGGTGGGAGCAGCACGTTTTGGGCGTCTTCTCAACGATGCGGTGAAGGATTTTCGGAGAAGAAATCGACTCAGCACAGGACAACCAGGAAGGAGGACCGAAGACAGCGAGGACGGCAACCTACAAAGGAATTAAATACTAATCCGTCAAGAACCGCGAATTTGGATAAATCTCCACCAACACGACCCAAATTCAAAACCGTCAGGGATAACGACCGAGGACCGAGGACAGCCATGAATGTAAATGTAGATCCGACCAGAACCAAAAATTCGATGAAAGAACGTAATGCGAGTTCTAAAACCGCAACTTTAAAGGTTTTCTATGCAAACGCTCGTAGCATACGCAATAAATTTTCAGATTTAGAGGAACTAGTGTTTACAGAAAATTATGATGTGATTGGCATAACAGAATCTTGGCTCAATACAGAAGATAGAGACTTTTTAGCAGAGTATTCACTTCCCGGTTATGTAATGTTTGAGAACAGCCGAATAAATAAAAATGGAGGTGGCGTTTTATTTTATATCAAAGAAAGTCTTAACCCGACCCTCGTGTCAAAACCTCAAATTGTGAACGTCGACACATCTTTTGTGCTAATAAAGAATAATAAAGGTACAAAAATAATACTTGCGTTAATATACAGACCTCCAGCTCAATCAGTGCAAACTGACCGAGAAATTTACGAACAAATTGCAGATGTAAGTAACTCACAAGATACCGTAATTTTTGGCGACTTTAATTTACCTGTGACCAAGTGGGGCGATACTCTTACTTCACACTCCGGACATGACTTGTATACGAACTTGCAAGAGAGTTCGCTTTATCAATTTGTTCGAACGCCGACCCGTGGTAATAACGTTCTTGACATTGTACTTGCAACAAAAGAAGAATTGATAGAGAATTTGAATGTTGGTGATGAATTCAGTAACAGCGACCATCGTACGATAACTTTCACTTTAAAGTTTACTAGTAACGAACCAAATAGTAGCATCGAAAAAGTCCCTAATTTCAAGAAAGCAAACTTCCATAAACTTAGAGCTATGTTTAAAGAAACTGACTGGAGCTTTTTAATTAACAATAACGACATAAATACATCTTGGAAGTTATTCGAAACCACTTACCTAAAAGCAGTGCAAGACTGCATACCATCGAAAATACGGCGTCCAGGCCATAATAATAAGCCCAAATGGTGGAATAAAGATATTTCAAACTGCCTGCTTGCTAAAAAATTTGCTAATGATAGATTAAAATCCTCACAAAATGACGAAGAACGGGTGAAATTTGTAGAGCTACGACGCAAAGCCAAAAAGTTAATTAAGCAAAGTAAAAAGACCTTAGAGTTACATATTGCGAATCAAAGTAAAACAAACCCGAAAGAATTCTATAGTTATATCAGAAAGAAAAAAGTAGTTACTTCAACTGTTGGACCGTTAGTCGATGAAAAAGGAGAATACACCAAAGACGAAGTACAAATGAGTAATGCCCTCAATACCTTCTTTGCATCAGTTTTTACAACCGAAGACCTCAGTGATATCCCTACACCATCGCCGATTCAGATTGATAATTCAGATGTTCTAAGCAATATCACCGTTACAGAGAGAGAAGTATTGAATTGTTTAGATAAACTCAAAGTAAATAAAACGCCAGGACCTGATACAATCTCGCCTAGAGTTCTAAAGGAAGCTAAGAATGAGCTCTCCAAACCACTGACATTACTATTCAATAAATCCTTGCAGTCTGGAACTATGCCTGATCAGTGGAAGCTAGCCAACGTAACACCGATATTCAAAAAAGGCAGCAAATCCCTACCCAGTAACTATCGTCCAATTAGCTTAACCTCAGTTGTATGTAAAATGCTAGAAACGGTCATACGAGACAGACTCGTAAATCACTTAGAGGAAAATAACATACTTAAAGATACTCAACACGGCTTTCGTAAAAAACGTTCCTGTTTAACAAACCTCTTAGACTTCTTCCACGATATCCTCAACCTCTACGATGAGAGTAAAGCTGTAGATATTATATACCTTGATTTTCAAAAGGCCTTTGACAAAGTTCCCCACAAACGTTTACTGCTAAAACTAAAAGCGCATGGAATACAAGACGGTGTGTTGAAATGGATAGAAAATTGGCTCAACAACAGAAAGCAAAGAGTAGTCATAAACGGTAAGGCATCTAAATGGACCAATGTAAGTAGCGGGGTACCCCAGGGATCGGTACTAGGACCAATTCTCTTTCTAATTTACATCAACGACATAGATGAGGGTCTCACCTGCACAATCTCAAAATTTGCTGACGATACAAAAATTGCAAATAGCGTACTCTCAAAAGAACAAGTTGACGATATGCAACACAATCTAGATAAATTGTCATGTTGGGCCCAAATTTGGCAAATGAGTTTCAATGCGGATAAATGTAAAGTACTACATGTCGGATACCTAAATGAGAAAGCAAACTATTCGATGAATGGCACTCAGCTTAAGAATGTAAACAGAGAAACTGATCTGGGAGTAACAATATCGAGTAACCTAAAACCGAGTCAACAATGTTCAGAAGTTGTTAAGAAGGCAAACAAAATAATTGGCTTTATAGGCAGGTCATTTGAGCATAAATCCAAAGAAGTTATCCTAACCCTTTACAATTCCTTAGTCCGCCCTCTTCTGGAATACTGCGTTCAATCCTGGTGCCCTTATTACCAAAAAGATATAAACAAGCTAGAACGAGTTCAACGTAGAGTTACCAAAATGATACCTAGCCTAAAGAACAAACCATACGAAGAGCGTCTTAGAGAATTAAATCTATTTCCTTTAACCCAGCGCAGATTAAGAGGCGACTTAATTCAAGTGTTCAAAATCATCAAAGGCATCGACAATATGAACTGTAGTAAGTACTTCACTATCGACCAATCTAATTACACACGGGGAAACGGTTGCAAAATTATTGGTAAATCTTTTAACTCGCACGAATCTAAGAATTTCTTCGTCAATCGAGTTGTCAACTTGTGGAATGGGCTTCCCCGAAACGTTATAGACTGCAGCACCGTTGATTCATTTAAATTCCGCCTAGACAAATATCTCGCATCAAACCCGCGACTGACTGCGTTTGTAAATGAATAACTTTATCCTCCCCTCAGTTACTAACCCATATGTCCCCTACTAACTTCCTAGTCCTGCCACGTTAGTGGCAGGGCAGTAGTTCCCTTTCCAATGTTCCCTTACCCACTCTAAACCACTGTTTGGACACTTGATCCTCAGTGTTTTGGAGGACAAGCAGCCTAGAAGGGTCACTAGATCTGTTGTTGCTTGATTTCCTTTGTACTCCTTTGTACTCCTTTGTACTACACTCTCCCACAGAGGGATGAGAATTGGAAGATTGGAGTGCCCTCGGGCGGTGCGTATGATGGTTCCCCAGTTCTTGCCCCCCCTCCTTCAGTAGTGGCAGCTCCCTCTTCCGGCCTGTCTCCTGAGATGATATTTAAACTCGAGCTTGCTAAAATGGAGAATGAGGCTAGGAAGCAGGAGATGGAGAATGAGTCTAGGAGGTATGCAATCGAGGCTGAGTCTAGGAAGTATGCGATTGAGGCTGAGTCTAGGAGGCAGGAGAATGAGACTAGGAAGCAGGAGAATGAGACTAGGAAGCAGGAGAAGGAGATTGAGGCTGAGATTAGGAGGCACGAGGCTGAGCTTAGGTACGACTCAGAGAAATATTGTGCTCAGATAGACTTAGATAAGACTCGTGCAGAGTCGACAGGGATTCGGATGGGCCGGGAGGGCCAAGTAAGAGAACAGTCCTTGTCTCACTTAGTCAAATTGGTGCCGGCATTTAGTGAAACTGAAGTCACAGAATTTTTTAATCGTTTTGAGAAGAAGTGTAGGGAGCATAATTGGCCTGAAGAGAAGTGGGCAGCTCTGGTCTCCTCAAGACTTACGGGTAAGGGTCTGAAGGCTTATGATGCACTGCCTTTAGAGTCTTGCATTGACTACCCAGAATTGAAGAGAGCTGTCCTACGGGCATACGAGTTGCAACCAGAAACATATCGATTGAAGTTTCGGGGTGTTACAAAGACTAGGGAGGCGACCTTTCTTGAACATGCCCGGGACTTAAAAGATGCACTTACAAACTGGACACGTTCTGAGAAAGCTGAGACGGCCGAACAGTTGACTGAGCTGTTTCTGCTCGAGCAGTTTTATAAGTGTACAGGTGCAGAAATGACTTTAACTATTAAAGAAAAGAATCCAAAAACTCTACAGGAGGCAGCTGAGATGGCTGACCTCCGGCTATCATTAATTCGTGGGTGCGGGTCTGCCCAGCGTAGTGAGGCAGGTAACAAGGGGCGTGACGCCCCACCCCCCCGAGTTAGTAATATATCTTATGCAAACAAGTACAAGAGTTATGATACCAAGACTGACCACAAGACTAGCACCGTCCCATTTAAGAAGGGGCCGGGCCCTTCCCAGTACCAAGGGAAGCCCAAAGGGGAGTTAGAGTGTTATCAATGTCATAAAAAGGGGCACTTTGCAAGAGTCTGTCCTAGCAAACCACCTACAGCAGCTGTGTCTTTGGCCTGCAACATTGGTGTGTCTCTGAAGCCTTCTGAGTTTGCCCGGGGCAGTTCGTCAGAGGCTGAGGCACAGCCAATGCAGAAGCACCTGGGAGGCTCGAACCCTGCTCAGGATGTTTTTTGCGACCATAGAGGACGGGGTTGCGTGATGTGGGCGGGGCGCAAGCATGGAGTAGAGGTCTTGCGTGATACAGGTGCTTCCCAGACTTTGATGAAAAACTTGACTGGCTACCCTATAAATGCGGCTCGGGTGGTGGTGGTGCAGGGTATTAATGCAACTCGGTCATACCCGCTGGTGCGGTTGGAGTTGGAGGTGGATGGTGTGGCACGTGAATTGGATGTTGGGATTGTGGAGAAACTGCCAGTGGAGGGCGTCGACCTTCTTCTCGGCAACGACTTTGCAATGCCCGCTTCTGAGGTTCTACCCTTAGTCGTTGCCGAGAGGCCGGCCGACGTGAGTAGGGAAGAGCGAGAGTGGGTCGAGCGGTGCCAGGCACAACCCATGGCGTGTGCTGTCACCCGAGCTCGGGCAGCTAAAGTGTCACAGCCTAGTCCTCCGTCTTCAGACCAGCAGAGGAACGATCAACAGGAGGAGGCTAAAGCTGGAGTTGGTTTTAAGAGTTTTGACTCGGCGGCTCTCCTGGGTGATTCAGTATTAGCACCATTACTTAGTTCTGGAGTAGCCCCTGGGCCTGTCATCGAGAGTGACGAGGCTGGGCATGACGAGTCTCCACGACAGCAACGTTATGAACATCGAGAGAGACAGAGGGAGCAGCTCAGTATCGGGGAGGGTCATGCATTGCTCCGGGAGCAGTTAGATCGCTTGGCACCCTCAGATATACGTCGGTTGCAGCTGGAGGACCCTGAGCTCCAAACGTGTGCTAATGGAGCTGTGGAGCTCGACGAGGACGGTGATGCACAGCCGGGAGATTTTTTTTATTTAGATGGCATCCTGTATCGGCGTTTTCAAGACCCTAACCGTAGCTGGAAGATGGGGTCCGGGGTAGTGGACCAGTTGATGGTGCCGCGGGAGTGCAGGGATAGCCTACTGAGTTTGGCGCATGACACACCGCTGGCAGGACATTTGGGGGTAAGAAAAACGGTGGCGGCTTTGGGGAAGTTGTTTTGGTGGCCGGGGATGAAGTCTCATGTGCAGTCCTGGATAAACTCATGTGATATTTGTCAACGGGTCGGGAAACCAAACCAAGTTATTCCTAAAGCTCCGTTGCACCCTATTCCTGTAATTGGGCCACCTTTTAGTAAGATTGTTGTTGACATGGTTGGTCCCCTCCCTCCCACAAAGGCTGGTAATAAATTTTTGTTAACCATCATGGATGTTGCCACTAGATACCCCGATGCATACCCCATGAAAAACGGCATGGCTAAGACGGTAGTCAGTAACTTGTTGTGGTACTTTTCAAGGTACGGGTACCCGGAGGAGATTCAGTCTGATCAGGGGTCCAATTTCACCTCCAATCTCTTTAAGCAAACAATGCAACAGCATGGAATACGGGCGGTGGTATCGTCAGCGTATCACCCTGAGAGCCAAGGGGTGCTTGAGCGGTGGCATGCCACCCTTAAAAGCATGCTCAGGTGTTATTGTGCTGATAACGGAAGAGATTGGGATCTTGGATTGCCGTATGTACTGTTTGCTGCTCGGGAAGTGCCTGGTGAGAGCCTGGGATTTAGTCCAAACGAGCTGATTTTTGGACACCGAGTCAGGGGCCCCCTTAATATGCTGCGGGAAATTTGGGAAGGAACTGTGCCGCCTTGTTCCTTGTTGAAGTATGTGTTTGAAAGCCGTGAGCGCATGCTTAAGAGTCTGGAGATGGCAGGTCGGAATTTAACAGGGTCACAAGCTTTAATGAAGGACAGGTATGATCGCAAAGTGAAGCTCCGGGAGTTCATTGTGGGACAGGAGGTGTTGATTTTGTTGCCTTTGGTGGGTAACCCCTTGTCGGCGAAGTATACTGGACCCTATAAAATTGTGGAGAAAATTTCGGACCTAGATTACCTTGTTGCCACTCCAGACAGGAGGAAGAAGAATCAGTTATGTCACGTGAACCTGATAAAAGAGTATGTGAGGCGCCCCTCTGAGCCTCTCACTGTCCCTGTGTTGGCTTGTTGCGGCCGTGGTGGAGAAGGAGAGGGGGACAGTCAAGCTTCAGAGGAGGATAGCTGGGATCACCATGTTTCAGCGGATCAGTGGGCGGGGAACTCGAGCCTAAGGGCTGACGAGGCTATAGCCCATTTGCCTGAGCCGCAATTTGAAGCTATCCGTCAGTTGCTCGGTTCATACCCCGCTGTATTTGCTGAACACCTAGGCCTCACTACTCAGGCTATGCATGATGTTGACGTGGGGGACCATCTACCCTTTAAGTCAATCCCGTACCGTGTGCCCCCCATAAAACTACCCGCTCTGAGGGATGAGTTGGAGTATATGCTCGGTAGAGGGTTGATAGAGAAAGGCACCGTTAAATGGACTTCCCCCGTAACACTGCAGCCTAAGCCAGATGGCAAGGTACGCTTCTGTATTGATTTCCGTAGGCTAAACGGTTTGACTCCAACTAACCCATATCCTCTTCCTCGGGTTGATGATAGTGTTGATAAAATTGGTAATGCTCGGTTTTTGTCTAAAGTAGATTTAGTAAAAGGTTACTGGCAAGTACCTTTGTCCGAGCGTGCTAAAGAGGTATGTGGTTTTGTGGTGGACGGGAGTACTTACCGGTGTAATGTTATGCCCTACGGACTTAAGAATGCACCAGCAACGTTTCAGAACCTGATGAATGAAATTGTCAAGGACATTCCAAATTGCACCGTATACTTGGACGATGTAATCATTTATGATGACGACTTTGAGAGCCATTGTGAGCACCTGGAGACCTTGTTCCGGAAACTTAGTGAAGCAAGTCTGGTAGTAAATTTGGCAAAGTGTGACTTCGTAAAAGCCACTGTGCAGTACCTTGGGTTTGTAGTGGGAAGGGGACAGGTATGCCCTCCTCAGAACAAGGTACAGGCTATCAATAAATTTCCGCACCCAACCACCAAGAAGCAGATCATGAGATTCTTGGGTATGATAGGCTACTACAGACGCTTTATAAAAGGTTACTCTACGGTGTTGGCACCTCTCACAGATTTGTTATCTAAAGACAAAAAGTTTTTGTGGGCGCCTGAGTGTGAAAAGGCTTTTAATTTAGTGAAGCATTTGCTGTGTACTCACCCGATACTCAGGGCCCCAGACTTTAACAGGCCTTTTCAGCTGGCAACAGATGCTAGTGGTGTAGGGGCTGGTGCCGTCTTGCTACAGACAGACAATGAAGGTGTGGAACACCCAGTAAGTTTCTTTTCTAAGAAGTTCAATGCTGCACAAAAGAACTATTCTACAATAGAAAAGGAATTACTGGCGATTGTGCTGTCACTCAGGCACTTCGAGGTGTATGTTCCAGCCTATGGCCCAGTCGTGGTTATCTACACTGATCATCACCCTTTGAGATTCCTAAATCAATTTCACAATCGCAATATGAGACTGACCCGGTGGTCATTGATGTTGCAGGAGTATAACCTGGACATCCGGCATATTGCGGGATGTGACAATGTGATTGCGGATTGTTTATCGAGGGTAGATGATCAGTCGTAGGCTATCACAGGTGTATGATCCCGAAGAGATTGACACACGGGTAGCCTCCTGCTTTGGTTTGAGTAGTATTTTGCGCTTGGTGCTTGTTGGCTCGCGGTTGTAGCCCAGCGTATTGGGTCGTAAAGCAGGATTGTTGAGCGTTTGGTATAGAAGAAAATAGGCTGCCCTTATAGTGCAGCCGGAAAAAAACATATTAAAATATAAAAATCATATAAAAACTCTTTCTTTTTGATATAGATAATTGTATAAGTTTGTCATAGCCTATAGTGTTTGAGTAGTCCACGAACTATCAAACGGCTGAGCTGCTGTAAGCTCGCTCTGGGAGCATGATATTATGTCTTTTACTATTGTTGGGAGGAGTTATGAAATGTGAATTTTTTTTTTATAAGATGTGTTTTAGTGATAAACTCAGCGTTGTTTTAGTGCCATGCGGTCGCTGGGTGTGAGGGGTTTGATGGGGTTCTGTATATCAGATTTTAGCTCAGGGTTGAGCAAGTAAAATCTTGGGGGAGGTGTGACGCATGTCGAGTATGAGCATGGTGTACAGAACGCCCAGTCAGGCCCCACCCTCGCTAGGATCGTCAGGGCAGGAACTTTGGCTGTAGTCTGTGTAGAGTTTCCTAACTCAGTTTATGTGAACCGTTGTACTATAAGTATTATAAATATGTATTTTGTTTTCATCTGAGTCAACGAGTTCTATTTTATATCATTAGTTATAAGTATTGTGTGTGGGACTTATATGTAATGATGAGAGGAGAGAGAGAGAGATATTACGTAACGGGGATCAGTGAGTGCGCCACGCGGGCAGATAGGCCTAATTCCCTCCTCCCTCCTCCCTTCCTCCCTTTCAGCGCGTGGGAAGTTCTTTGTCGATCCCAGATTGAGAGAGAATATGACGTCATGATTGCCAGTGGGCGGTCCTTAAGTAGTTTGAGATATGCCGCTAGAGGGCCGAGTATAAAAAGAGAGGTTCTTGCCACCATTTCTTCAGAACTCATCAGGCAAAGCGACTTCTCATATCCCTTGCAACTATCCATATTCTTCCGACTGATGTGAACTTTCTCTACTCTCTGAACAGCCTATCTTCTTCCCTTCTCGTCCCTGTTTAACCTCCATGACCCCTTTGGTGCAGATTTAGTCAGCCAAAGTATTATCGCTTGAGTTCTCACGAGATAAGTGCCTGTTAGATAGCCTATTTTTGGAAGGGTTAACTAGAATAGGATTGATTGATGTTTGTTGCACTCGTATATGCATTTCCCTGTGTGCGATTATTCATGTTCCTGTTTTCTGCTGGTTTAGGCAATGCTAGACTGGGATAGGGTTTCTGAGTTGTGATTTCCTATGAGTACTAGGTTGCGGTTGAACCAGTACAATTGCAACGGAGACGTGGAACGCCTAGGTGGTCTTTCTGACTGTGTACCGTGGGAGTTTAGCACTGTGTTGCGAGTGAGGGCTTTTGCCTGTGCCACCCAACACTGTGCTATCTCATTTGCTTGACTTTGAGAGGATCGCCAGGAGAGAACCAGATACTAGTGATCTGGATCTCTCAAGAGAGCATCCCGTCAATTACCGTAATTTGGCCGCACAGTCTTAAGGACCTCGCTAGGCTACGAGCCGCTTGCTCAGCCATTGTCTCTTAACCTTAGATATCCCAGCTAGACTTTGCTCGACCAGCAGATACAGCATAGTATTGAAGCTTCTCCTTATGTATATTATTGTTTAAGCATTATTGATTTCATGTGTGGCACGCTTAGCTGCTTCAGAGATTAGTGGCCCACGAGCACAATCTTAGTAGGCTATTGCCAGTGCATTGTCGGAGTACTTCTTCTTAATGTTTGCCATATCCTATTGCTTATTCTTATAATTCTTCTTATGTCAATTTAAAGCCTTTAATTACCAGTGAGTTATTCATTAAATTGCTGTTCAAAATCCGATACTTACTTCTTATGAGTATTCGAGAAGCATCTAACTTATCAGAAGATTCCTTGCTTGATGCTCGAGGACTATTGTTTAACGTAACGTAATAGTGCCGATCCGAAGTAGAGGGTGGAGGACTTCTTAAGTTCTTAGTTCAAGGGTGGATTACTTCGGCTTCGGCCAACACTATTCTTTAGTGTTGTAGTACTTTCTTCTTTGTTTGATTGTTGACCAGACTAGATAACTCCCGTCTTGTTATTAGTCTGTTGTGTGAAACGCTAGTACCGAGTTCTTGTATACCCCGTTATAGCAGATAGAACTCTGGAGGGTAGTGGCGTTTTTTGTTCGGCTGGCAGTACTCTGGGGTTGGGATCGTGTGTTTCCGTTGTGGCAGCGAGCCATACTCGAGTCCTGTGTAAGAGCCCTAGTGTACCCGAGTGCCCGGTCGTAACACGTCTTAATTGACAGCGGCTGTATTTTACGAGGACCGTCTTAATTGACAGCGGCTGTATTTTACGAGGACCGTCTTAATTGACAGCGGCTGTATTTTACGAGGACCGTCTTAATTGACAGCGGCTGTATTTTACGAGGACCGTCTTAATTGACAGCGGCTGTATTTTACGAGGACCGTCTTAATTGACAGCGGCTGTATTTTACGAGGACCGTCTTAATTGACAGCGGCTGTATTTTACGAGGACCGTCTTAATTGACAGCGGCTGTATTTTACGAGGACCGTCTTAATTGACAGCGGCTGTATTTTGTTCACGGTCAATAATAGGAACAAAATACGGTACCTCTCACTGGACCCGTCATTTGTGTAGGTACGGTATGGAATGTGCTGCATTGAGTTCCGAGACAGTAGACTATTTCAACAAGTAGATCCCAACTAATGACAGATAAGGTGTGACAGATAAGGTGTGACAGATAAGGTGTGACAGATAAGTAACTGTTACATCTCTCTTTACGTGACACCGGTGAGTGATAGCTAGGATTGTCTACTGGTCTCGTCTTGCATGTTTCTTTATTATTTTTTTCACCAGGGTGCCGTTGTAAAGACATCTGATCTTCACCTGTGACTGGTTCTGAAAAAAAAAAAAAACAACAGTGGGTTGGCCTTGTAAAGAGCCGAGTCGGTCTTATAAGACCTTGTAAAACGTCGGCAAGCTACTGGGATGTGAGTTACGGAACAACTCTAACATTCTGTATTTGGTGGGTTTTCTCGTTTCTCTTGTTCAGCTTGGTTTTGAGGGTTAGAAGTTAGAAGCTGGCTCAGGCATGGTAAATAGACTAGTAAGGTAGATGCACAGAATTCTTGAACTCATACACACGCAGGCTTCTAAAAGACCGTAAACAGACCGCGGTCTCATTTTCTTTTTCTTCTTTCTGGTCTGAAAGATCACGGTCAACAAGTCCATGGCATTTTCTTAGTTTGATACACAACTTTAATGTCCCGTCATCTTAGTTACTTTCTAGCCTTGACAGTCTATTTATCTCGGCAATAACCCATACACCGGTGTGAGATTTATATGCACTGAACATTGCAGTGTATATCCGTGAACAAAAAAAGATATAATAACATCCTTACTTTGAGTTGAAATAGCTAGCATTTGTGACAGTGTCGAACCATCACTTCTTTTTCTTCTGTGACTTCACGCTCAACCATTGTACGGTCATAATATAGGATATAGTTGTGGGAATAACGTTGATTATTCTATAAGCGAATATTTAGTGAAATATTTGTATACCAGCGTCGCTGGTTTGTCGACATAAGGCGCCGCTATAGTTTTCTCTCCGGCCGCGAGAAGGCAGCACCGTCCATTCTGCTCTCCCAGTCCCCACTATTTCGCTTCGTCGAAATCTGGTTCCCTCTTAGATTCTTAGCTGGCCATATACTTATACATATCATCTCTTCACATCCCCTGGGCCTTCATACACCCTCACACGCCATCCCTGGGTGAAAGTCGACCAGTGTCAGCAGCAAACTACGTAAATTTAAAGGAAGTTGGACGAGGGACGAACAAGGATCCGTATACTTCCATCTTATCTCTCGACCTACGAAGCGAAAATCACAAACACCTTCGAAATATCTCCTCATATAAGCTACAACTATATCGAATAACATGGCCAACATGTAGATGGGTCCTACTACAATAAAATTGTCAATATCAATCAACGTTACTCTACATATTAGGTGAACACAAACACCATACCACCCTTCTGTCCAATCTAGCCGACAAATGTTCCTGCTGCCTCACTCTCCTACGTACACATAATAACATATATTATCAATAAAAATAATACTAAAAATTATAGAATAATAATTAATATACATATATGTATATATACTGTATATATATATATATATATATATATATATATATATATATATATATATATATATAATAATAATCAATAAAATATGCGAGACATTTCCAACATAGAGCTGGTGGTTCGAACAAGGGACTCTGTGTTGAGAGTTCACACCGCTCCAGACAGGACACTCGCGCATCTTATTATCAACAATGCAAACTTTGACCACATTATTTTTTTATCTCAGGTTATCGCTTTTGTTCACTTGGATGGTATTTTGTCCACCAGAATGTTATTGTTATATATTGTTTATGTTTTACATCTGTTACACTCATAGTTACGTTTATTTATGTTTCTTAGTTTAACCCTTTCAAGATCACGATGCGATTTAGCAGTTTATTCTGCCTATTACTAGACGATTGTTTGGTTATTCAGCTTAGGAAGGAATTATAGATGTTAAAGGGTTATTTGGGATAGTTTTTACCCCTTTGACTTCTAGACTGTTTTCCAAACCTGAGTGAAATCATCTAATGTTAGCCAGGATAAAGTGAAGAGCCTTCCTTGACTACTGAAAGGGTTATTATTGCAATAGTTTGAGTTAGTCCATGTTCAGAGCAAATAACAATTAATTAAGGTAATGCTAATATTTACTGAGAAGGTAACATTTTGTATATATGATTAACCCCTTCTGTACCGGCGACATCTTGTTTAGTTTATTCTAGCTATATTTAGTCATCACAGTTTTATTTGCGTTCATATAAATATCACCAAATGATAATCAATATTTAAAGATCAAAGGGACTTCCGGTTAAGTCCAGGTTGAAAAGTCCCAATCAACCAAAGAGACTTCTAAATGTGATGTGCAAGAAGTCAGAAGGCCATTAACCCCTTGAGGATTATGATGCGTTTCGACATTATATTATGGCTATCATTAGACGATTGTATTCAGCTTAGGAAGACATTTTGGGGGTCAGAGTGCTAATTGGGGTTGATTTGGCCCATATGATTCCTAGAGGGCCTTCCAAACCTGAATAAAATTGTCTAATAATAGCCATAATAAACCGTCAAAACGCGTCATAATCCTCAATGGGTTAAATCTTGCTAACCAAACGATCACTGTAGTATATGTGGGTGCCAACTGAAAGAGGTCACGGTGTATGACCTATGTTATTATATGTGTTATATCATGGAGGCAAGACTATAACGAGATATATAGATAGATAGGTAGATAGATAGATATAGATACATAGATATAGATACATAGATCGATAGACACGGATGTTTATATAAACTATGGAAATATCTTTGACACATAGGCCTATATTTATAACAATAACGATAATAACAATTCTAAAGAAATTATGATTATGGTAAATGGATACAAAATAGAGGAATAATAATGATCTTAGTAAAATAATCAGGAGACAGTAACAATATCCCCCGAAGTAGGAAAAGTAGTATAAGAAAAGAGACAAAAATAAATGGCTGAGGTAATAATAATAATAATAATAATAATAATAATACTACTACAACTAATAATACTAATAATAATAATAATAAATAGATAAAAGATGCCATGTATTCATATTGTAGAGCTGGTGGTTCGAACAAGGGACTCGGAGTTGAGAGTTCACACCGCTCCAGACAGGACATTCGCGCATCTTATTATCAACAATGCAAACTTTGACCATGATTCTTTTATCTCAGGTTATAGCTTTTGTTCACTTGGATGGTATTTTGTCCACCAGAATGTTATTGTCTATTGCTCTCATATTTGTGTATAATTATGATTCTTAATGTATTTCTATGTTATAATATTGTAGATGAGGACACTGAAGTTAACTTAAGGGGATACTACTCGCTTGTTCTGGACCCCCTTCTCCCTCATGTTATTTTAGGAGGGAAGTTTTTCTACCGAAAAATGTACACATTTATCTTGAAAGGGGGTCTAGAGGGTGCTATTTTAAGCTTGATGGAGGTCTAGCGAGGAAACTCAAAAATAAATAATTTGATTAATACATAGACCAAAAAGCGAGTACTATCCCCTTAACGTGGATTATGGGATGAGCATATGGCACCGAATGATCAGCTGCGATTATTACAGTCGGAGCGGCGATTATACATTACGCATAATTAGCACGTGAGCAATTATGAGAAGCTGAGATCATGAGGGGAAATGGGTGTGAGAAAGGTTGGCTAATTATCTGAAAATTGCTTAACCCCTTGAGTATATGACGCGTTTTAGCAGTTTATTTTGGCTATCATTAGCCGATTTTATACAGCTTAAGAAGGGTCTATGTTAATTGAAAGGGTAAAAACAGTATCGCAATCAACCCTCTGACTTCCATATAACATTCCTAAGCTGAATAAGATCGTCTAATAATAGCCAACAACAGAAAAGAAGTGTGTTATCGATCCACAGAGGGTTAATACAGTTAGTTAGCTTTGGGAAGAATTAAATTCGTTCGTAGGAGAGAGAGCTAAGTAAAACTCCCGGTAGGATCACATGTTTTCGTTACTTTCATTGGGAAGTGTTTGGTGTTGGGAGTGAAATTAATCAAATCAATTATAAGATTGGCTACAATGCGTTGGAGAAAATGTACTCGAACTGTAATGACAACAGTACACATAATTAGATGATGATTGGTTGATGTATTCAGTCAGTTGCAAAGTAAACTAAATAAACACCTTTGATATGTGTCATATTTGTTAAATTATATACCTATTCATCCTCCTCTCAGTAATAGGATGATAGCCTTAATTATATTGTGGTTATCATTGGACGATTTCATATAGCTTCAGAAGGACATGAGGCAATGCTATCTCTACTAGGATTAAATCATGGCCACCTCGCAGGGATCGTAAAAATTGTGTGGGCAGTGTATCTATGTAAATCTCTCTCGCAGTTCAGGAGAGTATATATAAGTAACACCCCGTTCTTAACATTAATCATCAATTACAAACCCAAATGTACTTGAATAAACTAATGAAAGCATATGGTCATCCCGGGATTCAAACTCGGGACACCACACCCAGAACATAAGCACCTAAACCATTACACCACCAACACAGTTAAGCCAAAAAAATAAATTCATACAAATATATATAACAAAAATAAAAACAAAACACACAAAAAACATTCATATACAAATAATATTGAATAATATACTTGCACTGAAGAAAAAACAATCCAATCCAAAATGTATGATATATAGCATAAAGCAAAGTTAAATATAGTATGCTTGCGTTCTTATTAACCTATATGGATAAAGTATGCATATATACTTTTATATATAACATAGACTATAACCAGAAAAGTAATATATTCCCCCCCCCCCCCTTTAACTGACAGCCGAGTAAATTGCTGCTCTCAACTAGGGGGCGGGGGGCTGGGGGCGGGGGGCAGGGGGCGGGGGGCGTGCAGCAGCGAGTGGGGGCGGCCAGTCAAAGTTAAAACGTAAACTATGCCACTGAAGTTAAAATTGAATTCTGGGTTATTAAATCATGCATGTGACTGGCTCGCCTGTGCTAAGAAAGGGAGGGATTTTGCTTGTTTTAATTGTTTTGGTCTTCGAGTACAAATGTAGTAAGTACAAAATAAGTACTGTTGGTTTAATTTCTATTTGTGTTGCATGATTTATGTAGTTTTGCTTATTATTTTATATATTGTTAGCTAATAATTTACTCACTTACATATAAATATTAATATATCAACACATCCATTAATGTTCTATTAATTAGGGAAAATAATTACGTATGGAAGAAAAACGCACATACATGCACGAAACGTTCAACAGAAAACATTCACACGAATACAAACACACGTTGCAGAGTCAAAAGTACATTTAGTGGAGAGTTACACAGAGTCACACAGATACTCAAACCACACAGCCCTTGCGGTGCCTGCTATAAATGCCGGGCTTAATACTACTAGACAGGAACAGTTTATGATAGAAGAATAGGACAGCAGAGTAGAAGGCTCTCTCCCCATCCTCCGCTTCCTCCGGCTAGAAAGCCGTACCGATAAATGGGATGAAGTGTAACCTTATGGGTCAAGAAATGCCACCAAGTAAAGTTTTTATAGAGTATATAAAGACATTTGTCTGAAAGGGAATTTGCACTTACATACCTACTGGTTCATTTATATCAAACCAAGCTCTTATCAGGTGATCGTCCAGTCTCTTCTTAAACGTATTAATTGAATTACTACCGACCACCTCCCTTGGTTAACTATTCCACTATTTGACCACACTGCATGTGAAGACATTTTGTGTCACATTTAGACCTGCCTCCTTTCTATTTATTTTCACTCCATTACCTTGAGTTGCAGCATTGTTATTAATCGTAAACAAGCATTGATATCTACTCTGATAAATCCTTTGAGAGAGAGATATAGATTTACATAGCTTTACATAGCTACACTGACCACACAGACCTTACGATCCCAGCGAAGTGGTCAGGACTTAATTCTAGGAGAGAGAGAGAGAGAGGCGTGTGAGAGAGAGTACAAAGGAGTACAAAGGAAATCAAGCAACAACATATCTAGTGACCCTTCTAGGTTGCTTGTCCTCCAAAACACTGAGGATCAAGTGTCCAAACAGTGGTTTAGAGTGGGTAAGGGAACATTGAAAAGGGAATTACTGCCCTGGAACTAATGTCCGTGGCAGGATTAGGAAGTTGGAAGGGGACAGATGGGTTAGTAACTGAGGGGGGGATAAAATAAAGTTATTCATTTACAAACGCAGTCAGTCGCGGGTTTGATGCGAGATATTTGTCTAGGTGGAGTTTAAATGAATCAACGGTGATGCAGTCTATAACGTTTCGGGGAAGCCCATTCCACAAGTTGACAACTCGATTGAAGAAGAAATTCTTAGATTCGTGTGAGTTAAAAGATTTACCAATAATTTTGCAACCGTTTCCCCGCGTGTAATTAGATTGGTCGATAGTGAAGTACTTACTACAGTTCATATTGTCGATGCCTTTGATGATTTTGAACACTTGAATTAAGTCACCTCTTAATCTGCGCTGGGTTAAAGGAAATAGATTTAATTCTCTAAGACGCTCTTGCTCTTTGTATGGTTTGTTCTTTAGGCTAGGTATCATTTTGGTAACTCTATGCTGAACTCGTTCTAGCTTGTTTATATCTTTTTGGTAATAAGGGCACCAGGATTGAACGCAGTATTCCAGAAGAGGGCGGACTATGGAATTGTAAAGGGTTAGGATAACGTCTTTGGATTTATGCTCAAATGACCTGCCTATAAAGCCAATTATTTTGTTTGCCTTCGTAACAACTTCTGAACATTGTTGACTCGGTTTTAGGTTACTCGATATTGTTACTCCCAGATCGGTTTCTCTGTTTACATTCTTAAGCTGAGTGCCATTCATCGAATAGTTTGCTTTCTCATTTAGGTATCCGATATGTAGTACTTTACATTTATCCGCATTGAAACTCATTTGCCAAATTTGGGCCCAACATGACAATTTATCTAGATTGTGTTGCATATCGTCAACTTGTTCTTTTGAGAGTACGCTATTTGCAATTTTTGTATCGTCAGCAAATTTTGAGATTGTACAGGTGAGACCCACATCTATGTCGTTGATGTAAATTAGAAAGAGAATTGGTCCTAGTACCGATCCCTGGGGTACCCCGCTACTTACATTGGTCCATTTAGATGCCATACTGTTTATGACTACTCTTTGCTTTCTGTCGCTGAGCCAATTTTCTATCCATTTCAACACACCGTCTTGTATTCCATGCACTTTTAGTTTTAGCAATAAACGTTTGTGGGGAACTTTGTCAAAGGCCTTTTGAAAATCAAGGTATATAATATCTACAGCTTTACTCTCATCGTAGAGGTTGAGGATATCGTGGAAGAAGTCTAAGAGGTTTGTTAAACAGGAACGTTTTTTACGAAAGCCGTGTTGAGTATCTTTAAGTATGATATTTTCCTCTAAGTGATTTACGAGTCTGTCTCGTATGACCGTTTCTAGCATTTTACATACAACTGAGGTTAAGCTAATTGGACGATAGTTACTGGGTAGGGATTTGCTGCCTTTTTTTAATATCGGTGTTATGTTGGCTAGCTTCCACTGATCAGGCATAGTGCCAGACTGCAAGGAGTTATTGAATAGTAATGTCAGTGGTTTGGAGAGCTCAACCTTAGCTTCCTTTAGAACTCTTGGCGAGATTGTATCAGGTCCAGGCGTTTTATTTACCTTGAGTTTATCTAGACAATTCAATACTTCTCTCTCTGTAACGGTGATTTTGCTTAGAACATCTGAATTATCAATCTGAATCGGCGATGGTGTAGGGATATCACTGAGGTCTTCTGTTGTAAAAACTGATGCAAAGAAGGTATTGAGGGCATTACTCATTTGTACTTCGTCTTTGGTGTATTCTCCATTTTCATCGACTAACGGTCCAACAGTTGAAGAAACTACTTTTGTCTTTCTGATATAACTATATAATTCTTTCGGGTTTGTTTTACTTTGATTCGCAATATGTAACTCTAAGGTCTTTTTACTTTGCTTAATTAACTTTTTGGCTTTGCGTCGTAGCTTTACAAATTTCACCCGTTCTTCGTCATTTTGTGAGGATTTTAATCTATCATTAGCAAAAATTTTAGCAAGCAGGCAGTTTGAAATATCTTTATTCCACCATTTGGGCTTATTATTATGGCCTGGACGCCGTATTTTCGATGGTATGCAGTCTTGCACTGCTTTTAGATAAGTGGTTTCGAATAACTTCCAAGATGTATTTATGTCGTTATTGTTAATTAAAAATCTCCAGTCAGTTTCTTTAAACATAGCTCTAAGTTTATGGAAGTTTGCTTTCTTGAAATTAGGGACTTTTTCGATGCTACTATTTGGTTCGTTACTAGTAAACTTTAAAGTGAAAGTTATCGTACGATGGTCACTGTTACTGATTTAATCACCAACATTCAAATTCTCTATTAATTCTTCTTTTGTTGCAAGTACAATGTCAAGAACGTTATTACCACGGGTCGGCGATCGAACAAATTGATAAAGCGAACTCTCTTGCAAGTTCGTATACAAGTCGTGTCCGGAGTGTGAAGTAAGAATATCGCCCCACTTGGTCACAAGTAAATTAAAGTCGCCAAAAAATACGGTATCTTGTGAGTTACTTACATCCTCAATTTGTTCGTAAATTTCTCGGTCAGTTTGCACTGATTGAGCTGGAGGTCTGTATATTAATGCAAGTATTATTTTTGTACCTTTATTATTCTTTATTAGCACAAAAGATGTGTCGACGTTCACAATTTGAGGTTTTGACAAGGGGGTAGGGTTAAAACTTTCTTTGATATAAAGTAAAACGCCACCTCCATTTCGATTTATTCGGCATTTCTCAAACATTACATAACCGGGAAGTGAATACTCTGCTAAAAAGTCTCTATCTTCTGTATTGAGCCAAGATTCTGTTATGCCAATCACATCATAATTTTCTGTAAACACTAGCTCCTCTAAATCTGAAAATTTATTGCGTATGCTACGAGCGTTTGCATAGAAAACCTTTAAATTTGTTATTTTAGAACTCACGGAATGCTCTTTAATAATATTTTTGGTTTTTGTCGGATCTACATTTATGTTCTTGGCTGTCCTCGGTCCTCGCTGTCTTCGGTCCTTATCGCTGGTGGTCCTCGGTTGCCTCTGTTTTTTGCTTGGCGTTGGATGATTTATGTCACTGCTGCTTCTTCTCGGATGGCGTTTTTTTATCCATGGCTGCAGACTGCTTCGTGTAGGAGACGACCCATGCGTGCTGAACCCACAGGGTTTAGATGAGTGCCATCCTTGCGGAACAGAGTAGGATGGTTGTAGAAGTTGTCCCAGAGGTTGATGAATTCAACTTCTTCCCTCAGACACAAATATTTTAGTCGGCTATTTGTGCTGAAGGCCTTGTCGTAGAATTTGTCAGGTGCGTCGATCTTGGGGAGAATGCCTGAGATGATGATATTCCTTAACTTGGTTTTGTAGTGCTGGATCATCTTGCGATATTTCTCCATCAACTCTTCGGATCTGGTGCGCATGACGTCATTTGAACCAGCATGGATGACAAAAAGGGTATTTTCATTTGCATTTGAGAGAGAGAGAGAGAGAGAGAGAGAGAGAGAGAGAGAGAGAGAGAGAGAGAGAGAGAGAGAGAGAGAGAGAGAGAGAGAGAGAGAGAGATGAAATATATGGCAAAAAGTTAATTGAGCTTCTTTTTCTCGTTTAATCAGCCCGTAAAACATTAACAATAATTAGAACACGTGCTGATCAGATAAAGTGCAATATCGTGCGTGTATAATGGCAAGATATTTTTATAAACCAGGAGAGACTGACAAAGAGATGAACGAAGAACAAGGGAGCAGGTTAAAAGAGAATAATAAAGGAGAGAGGAATGAAAAGTAGAGAAATTAAAAACGAAAAGAAAAGTAATTTAAAAACAGAAAGATGTCTTAAGGGGAGACTGGCCGTTTGTTTGGTCTATTAATTAATGTATTCATATATTTTTTTTTATTTCCTCCCTAGACCTCCATCAAGCTTAGAAAAACGCCCTCTATACCCCCCTTCAAGATAGATTTGTTTACTTTTCGGTAGAAAAATGTCCCGGCCAAAGGCCGATTTCTCCTAGAATTACATGCTCGCTATCGCTCGCCAGGAACAAATCGACACCTAAATGGCACGAAAGGTCCTAATATTGACAAAGAAATGGGGTGAAAGGTCATAAAATCCCCAAACTAATGGAACCAACGTCTTAAAGTCTCAAAACTAGTGGGGCTAAACATTAGGGAGAAGGGGGTCCAAAAAAAACGGTCTGTATCCCCTTAAGATAACAAAAGGGAAGCTGTGTACAGTATGTGAGCAGATGAGATTAAAGATGCAGTGTTCATTGGAGTGTTGAATATGCAAAACATAAATATACATTTTTAAAATATAATTATTAATGTGAGATACCATAAATATAAGATGACACGAACTTACAAAACACTATTTTCATATAACATGCTGGAAAAACATATTGAATAATATTCCCGATTCCACTAGGAAGAGGGCTGTGCTTTGCTGAATTGAATGTTGTCGCCTTGTGAACATTTGACGCACTACTCCGCCTAAACGGCTGCCTCCATGACATTAAACCCTCAGACCAAAGTCGTTCGCATAGCATAAATGAACAAAGTAAATCTGTCAGATTTCTGGTACTGACTGTGATGGCTCTTGCACCGCGAGATTGTATAATACGGTATGTATAGGAATCCGGATGTAGCTGATTCACTCACCCTTAAAGGGGAGGTAGTATATATTATTGTTTCTCCCTCATGTTTAGTACCATTAGCTTTAAGATTTTAGGATGTTCGTTCCATTTATTTGGCGACGTTTCTTTGTCAATAAGAAGATATTTTGTGCCATTTTGGTGCATTTTTTTTCCTTGCGAGCTATAACGAACCTGTAATTTTAGGAGGAATCGGCACATTTTCCACCGAAAAATGTACAAATTTATCTTGAAGGAAGGTGTAGGCGGTGTTTGTATAAGCTTGATGGAGGTCCAGCCATGAAACTATACAATAATACATAAACATATAAAAATCGACCAAAAATAACCACTAGCCCCTTAAGGGGAGATCTCCACTTCAGGGATTTTTTTTTTTTACCCCTTTCTCCCTCATGTTTAGCCCCATTGCTTTTGATATTATAAAACGTTTGCCCCATTAGTTTAGCGATTTTAAGAACTTTCACCCCATATTAAGACCTTTCGTGCTAGTCAGGTGTCGATGTTATCCTGGCGAGCGATAGCGAGCCTGTAATTTAAGAGGAACCGGCCTTTGGCCGGGACATTTTTCTACCGAAAAATGTACAAATTTATCTTGAAAGGGGCTCAAGGGGGTGTAATTATAAGCTTGATGGAGGTCTAGGGAACAAACTAAATACCTCCCCTTAATATGTCTACATAGTATCTCGAACCAGTGTGGCTAAGCAGTACCGCACTCATAAGTTTATTAACCTACAGGCAGGGCTTTCCATTTTCTCGGCTGTATTGGCAGACTTTAATATAGGTGCTGTAGACCAGTGTCGCATGTATACATAATGCTAGCACCTGATCAGTAGGATCGAGCTGATTACACTGGTTACAGACACTAAATTTACCGAGACTAAAGTGTATCTTGGGCTTTCAAATGCACTCTCTCAGTATCAAGGCGTCTTACTTTACTTTAGTTTTGCTAACTCCAGACGATTTTATGCAGCTTACGAAGGACCTTTAGTAATGAAAGAGGTAAAGTATATATCAACTATCCCTTTGATTCAGATATATCCTGTATTGACTCAATATTATCATCAAATATTAACAAGAAAAATAATCTAAGAATGTGTCCTGGTATTTTAGCAGGGCTACATACATTCAATAGACATATACACATTAGACTAATCATAGTGCGGTTGGGTACAGTACATGATTAGATTAATATCCAGTATTTGATAAATGGATATTAAAGGTGGCCATGTGCTGAACTTATAACTGTCTTGATGGTGTAATGGTTAGAGCTTGTAAGTCTGTATGTAAGATCCTGGGGTCGAATCGTGAGAGAATCACATGCTTTCATTAATTTCATTTGGGGTTGGTGCTACGAATGATGTTCGAAATTAAGTAGCAATCTATAGCTGTAGTTGGTTTTAGTTCTACTGGCGGTAATTAAATCATTTAGGAACTAATTGTTTGATAACTGATGTAAATATATGAAACTGCTAAGCCTCTGCCTCTGTAAATTGTTCATATCTATCAACATATTGTTCATATCTATCAACATATTGTTCTTATCTATCAACATATTTCCATACAAAATCTTAGGAATAATGAAGGAAACATGGCAATGTACTGTCATATGAAACTAAGCAAGTATATACAGTATATACTGTATATATATATATATATATATATATATATATATATATATATATATATATATATATATATATATATATATATATATTACACAGCAGGTTATGTAACGCTTCTCTTTCAGTCTTACTTGACCTATATTTCAAACACGGATCTTACAGGCATAGGCAAATACTAAAGTAATACCATATTCAGCAGAGGCAAGGGGTTCGTTTTCTCCGCATTAATACTTAAGGGCGTCTATCAATACACCTGCACTGAGGAGGAACTGTTGATTCCGTCTTTCCTTCTGTATAATCATGTAATCGAGAAAGAATATTAAAGTGTTCTCCTCTTGGCATTTGACAGTTTCTTAACTGGAATTAGGCTGATATATTAACTTTTCCAACTTCCGTGGCCATTTCTATATGTTCAGTAAGTCTGTAGGCTATTTTTATTTTATTTTTTATTTTTTATTTATTTATTTATTTATTTTTTTGCACAGATCCCCCCTCTCGGTGAGACATTTTTCTATCGAGAAATGTACAAACTTAGCATGCTGTCAAAACAAAATATATATACAGTATATGCTGGCTCGCTAGCGCTCGCCAGGAAAATATTGACACCTGGATGGGGGTAAACGTCTTAAAACAGTAGACTGAATGGGGCTGAATGGATACAAGCAAAAGAGAGAGGGAGAGAAAGAGAAAAAAAGCGAGGTGGGCTCCCTTGACAGTTTTCCGTGTGGTACTTAATTAAAACAAAAAATAATTTGGAACTCTAAACAGATTATTTCTAGTGATTTAGTAGTCATTATAAATAAATAGACTGTTATAAAATTCAATCAGATTCGTCAGGCAAGCCATGTTGGCTCTCACTGATCAACTTGTTTGATTCTAGATAATCCACTATGTTGTATCTTATAAGTGAGAGAGAGGGGAGGAGAGACAAATAGACCAGTGTGTGAGAGAGAGAGAATCAGAATCAGAATCAGAATATTTATTTTTCCATTTTACAATGGTTCTTCACATAAAACATTAAAAAATATTAAAATACATACATTATATATATACATATTTACAATAAGAAACATCTCTAGTATGTTACTGTGGACAGTCTTCAATATCTATAAAACAAAAATTACAGTTACAGTATTATTACCTTTTTTTTTTATAGATCCATTTCATGTTTCAGAATATAATCTTTTAATATATGCTTAAACGTGTTTAGGTTATTTGTGTCCTTTACTGATCTCGGCAACCTATTCCATATTTTAGGACCTGCTACCAAAAGCGATCGTTCACCATAAAAGGTGTTTGTTCTCTGTACATATAGATGGTTTTGCTGTCTTGTGTTACTATTTATGATTTCATAAACAATAGGAAAGTGTATTAGCCAGTTTGGAATTAGCTTATGCCTTTCTTTATACACCGCAATAGCTGTATCATATATATATTTTTGCTTTATTTTTAGCCACTCTAATTCCTTTATTATCGGAGTTACATGGTCGTATTTTTTTGCTCCACCCACTGCTACCTTTGCAGCAAAATTCTGCATTTTTTGTACAGTATTTAATATAGTGCAATTAGTTGAACCCCATATCATTATGCAATAATTTATCAAACTTAAAATTAGCGATTGAATCACAATGACCCTAGTAGCTTTGTCAAAATTACCTTTTATACGATTCACATACATCAACGTTCCCATGACTTTCTTGTTCAGTTCACTTGTGTGTTTGTTGAAAAGCATGTTACAATCTATATGTAGACCTAAATTTGTTACTTGTGTACAAGGTATAATTTTATGATCATCGAGTTGTATACATACATTTGAGGGTATTTGAGATAAAAGCTGTCTAGTGCCAAGGAAAATGCATTGAGTTTTATTTGCATTCAACATAAGACCATTTCTCTGGAAATATTGTTTCACTATTTTGAGTGTATTTTCTGTTTTGCTAATTTCATTAGTTAGTTCATCCAGAGTGCCTGAGTGAAGTATCTGTGTATCATCAGCATATTGAATGAGCAAACAATCTTTAACATAGTTTAGTAAATCATTGACAAATATAATAAATAGAATGGGTCCTAGAATAGAGCCTTGAGGCACTCCATATGTTACATGTAAAGTAGATGAGACTGTATCACCCAACTGCACAGCCTGTGTCCTATCGGTCAAGTAATTCATAAGCCAGAATGAGTCAATATTTAATTTTTTGCATTTTTCTAACAATATTTGATGACTGACACTGTCGAAAGCTTTAAACAAATCAGCAGTGTTAGGAAAGACACTTTTTTGTTATCCATATTAGTATATATTTTATGAGTTAATAAAGTGAGGGCTGTTTCCGTTGATAAATTTGGCCGAAAACCATGTTGACTTATAGAAAGCAGATTGTTGTTTTCCAAGTGCGACATATACTGATTTGTGGCGACTTTCTCTAAAACTTTTGATAATATTGGGAGAAGTGAAATGGGTCGATAATTTCCAACAAAATCTTTGTCTCCATTTTTATATATTGGTTTAATTATAGCATGCTTCCACATTTTCGGGAACTTACCAGTTACTATCGAGGTGTTTATTATACAGGTAAAGTAAGATATTGTAACATACAATGCATCTTTTAACATCTGAAGAGAAATCCCATCAGAACCACAAGCTTTCGTGTCTTTAAGCTGCTTAAATGTTAGAATTATAGTATTTGTGTCAATTGGTTTTAGTCTAAAAAGATTGTTAGCAGTTGTAGAAGTCTCATATCGTTGGTCGGTATTCTCATCTGGTGTCTAGTGTAATGTTATTTTGTGATTTCTCATACGATGATTTGCCTACATTTGCAAAGAAATCGTTAAATTTGTCTACTTTTTCTATCGTGTTATCAAAGGATTGGATACTTGAAGATTTCTTATTACTGGGAACTATTTGTTTTATTAATTTCCAAGTTGATGCTGTATCACCTTTACAATTATTAAATTGGTCATGGTAAAATTTACTTTTTGTTCCTGCTATGAGAGACTTGACTCGTTTTTTCTCAGTTTTATACTTTGACTCTAGATCTCTGTTTTGTCTATCGTGTTTTAATGCAGCTTGTAGCTTATTCCTTTCGCTTATTGCGGTTTTAATGGTGTTGTTTATCCAAGGGGCATAGGGCCTTTTTATCTCCTTTGTCGTTATTGGAGCACATTTATCGAGACATTCTATAAATACAGTTGTAAATATTTCTACCTGTTTATCTACATCATCAGTATCCATTATCTTATTTAGTCTATCAGTTTCACCCATAATCAAGTCACAAAAATTATCTTTATCATAATTACTCATTTGTCTAAAAGTCTTAATTACGGGTTGACGTTTGGGTTTTCTAGCATTTACTTCCACCATAATTTTTTCGTGATCTCCAATTGAGTGTGATACAACATCTGCATAGTGTACTGTGTTAAGGTTATTAGTAATTATGACGTCTAATAGGGTGCTAGAGTGAGAAGTGATTCTTGTGGGTTTCTGAATAAGCTGATGGAGATGATTGGTAGTTATAATTTTACTAATCTTATTTGTACTAAAAAACAGGTCATCGTTTAAGTCTCCTAAAAGAAAAAAGGATTTTTTACGTAGACAAACAGACTTTAACACTTCTTGGATATAATCAAATGACGACACAGGAGCTTTGGGGTGACGATACATACAACCAATGAGAATTGTAGGTAACTTTCGAATTTGTACACTGAGCCAGATATCCTCTACTCCACTTTGTTGATCTATATTCATAGTTATTTTACTAGTTTGTAAATTATCTCTTACATATATACACACACCTCCTCCCCTACCATTATCATTTCGGTATATACTATAGCCATTAATATTTACAAAACTGTCTGGGATATTAGAAGAAAGCCATGTTTCACTAACACAGAGAATGTCCAAGTTTCGTTCATTGATCATCAATAATATTTCATCAAAATTTGCTAAGAGTGACTGAGCATTCAAATGTTCTATGGTTAAGTGATCCATGTGTTTTGGTAAAGTTCTTCCGGCAGTTTCTTCATGGCCTAGTTCCTATTTGCTATAATGATTACATAATCGGCTTTTGTGACCTAGTTTGTTACATGAAGAGCATCTTAATTTATAGTCATATCTACAGTTAGCTTGTCTGTGATTATACTCGCCACAATTGTAGCACCCTCTTTGTGGTATTTGTGTTCTTTCTCTAGTACCATTTCTCTAGTACTAGAGAGAGAGAGAGAGAGAGGAGAGGAGAGTGCATACAAACGGACAGGCGCAGAGAGAGGCATTATAGCAGGGAGAGGCATTATACGCCCGTCAGAAGAAAAAAAAACATTGGTTGGAAAAATCGACAGTAATGCAATGAGGCAATGACATACGCGATAGACAGCCGTATAGATTAAACATAAAACACACATTCGTATTCTGAAAATGGCTTTGTGAATGTGACAGCATGATAGATTTGCACATACGCTCCGAAATAATTGAAGTTGGAAATATATAGTTATGTACGCGGCCGGGAGCGATTTGTTTTGAAAAGAATCGACGTTAGTATTGAATTTAATTAAGGGGAGACTGACCGTTTGATTGGTCTATTAATTAATGTATTCATATATTCTTTTAGTTTCCTCCCTAGACCTCCATCAAGGTTAGAAAAACACCCCTCTTCAAGATAAAGTTGTACATTTTTCGGTAGAAAATTTTCCCGGCCGGTTCCTCTTAAAATTGCAGGCTCGCTATCGCTCGCCAGGAAATAATCGACACCTAGATGGCACGAAAGGTCTTAAAATTGACAAAGAAATGGGGCGAAAGGTCATAAAATCCCCAAACTAATGGAACCAACGTCTTAAAATATCAAAACTAGTGGGGCTAAACATTAGGGAGAAGGAGTCCATAAAAACGGTCTGCCTCCCCTTTAAGAGCATATAGCGCCGATATGTAAAGCACTTGGTCATGAACAACTTATATGACTGATAAAAAACGCGAAATAATGGTATCGCCAATAAAGGAATATAGCACAGTGGGTGATGACAACATGTAAATCGCTTACGCATGACAAATGTATGGATAACTGGTAAAAATATCGAAAATAAATGGAATCTCGCCGAAAATATAGCAAAATAAGTTATAAAAAGGCTGTCAAACTAGTGGTAACACAAAATATGGCTGATAGATAATGAGGATAAAGAGTAGTATCGGAGAAAAAAAAATACATCAATGTGAATTATAAATAGGTGTTATATATAAGTAAAGCATTTAGTCAAAAATAAACCTATATAACGAAAAAAAAAAGGAAATGATATAGCAATAATGCGCGATATAATAGTGTTAAGTGCAAAGCATCTAGTCATCAACAAAATACAAAAACATACCTGATGAAAATAAAGGTGTATAATGATATCCCACATAAATAACACCGCTACGTAAGCGATAAACAAGTGCTATAATGGCGTCCCTTAAAAATAAACCCATTACAAAAAACAGAACTACTAACGGTGCTTTTGATGATAAACAGAGCTCATTTATATGCCTCCCAAAATATAACGGGGGGGGGGGGGGGGATAGCTATAATATTTAAAGTCTGGCTGGGGGAAATGGGTAATTGTTACGGCACATTAAACGTTGGGGCCAAAATTTCGAGTCAGACTTTTCTATTTTTACGTCCTCAATTTTTTCGTAGGAAAAGTGGAGGCGGGTTATTTACAATATATATACAGTATATATATATATATATATATATATATATATATATATATATATATATATACAGTATATACAGAGAGAGAGAGATAGACATGTAAAAGTATAATGTGTATGTATGTATGTACGCGAATAAGTACCTGCGCGGGACTGAATGCGTGTGTGAATACATGAATTTCTATGAGGCTTATAAGTGCTGACGCAAGTATGGTGAGTGAGTGAGTGAGTATACAGTGTGCCCGAATGATGGTGAAATTTGAGTGGATAGAGGATTAAATATAACTGGTAAGGGATTATGGATGCGTACGAACGAATCTGAAATACGTCCTAAAATAATGAGAGAATTGATAACGACATAGGCTAGTGTGTGTGTGTGTGTGGGTGTGTGTATGTGTGTGTGTGTGTGTGTGAGGCTGACTGAATATTCCTGAAGATTGAGAATATGATATGAAGTTAGTAATATGTAACTGGTAGGGCGTGCGGATGTATGAATGATAAAATGTGTGCTTCTTTGGTGACGTGGTTGGGAGTGAGGGAGGGAGTTTAAAGGGGGTGACCTGTTTTTTTTTTCTGTCCTTTTCTCTCTTTCTCTGCCTTGTATCCATTTGGCCCCATTCAGCCTACTGTTTTAAGACGTTTATCCCCATCCAGGTGTTTACTAGTGAGCGGTAGCTAGCCAGCATATTTTTTATTTTTGTTTGACAGCAAGCCAAATTTGTACATTTTTCGATAAAAAAATTCTCCGGCGAAGCCGGATATCTTCATACAATGCTGGCTCGCTATCGCTCGCCTGGAAGATATCGCGACACCTGGATGGGGATAAACGTCCTAAAACAATGGACTGAATGGGGCCGAATGGATACAAGCCAGGGAAAGAGAGAAAAGGAGAGAAAGATAACAAAAAAGCCGGTGACCCCCCCATAAATGCATCGAATTTAGCACACATACTGGACATACAATGATGCGTCGCTTTTCGAAACATTTCACTCCGTGCTAATTGGTCATATTTGCAATGATGCATATTGTAAACGCACTCCGAATGACTGCCATAATATTGAAAATGTGTACAAAATAATAATACAAATAACGTGGACCAGTTTTGTCACCGCCTATTATGTGGACCAGTTTTGTCACCGCCTATTATGTGGACCAGTTTTGTCACCGCCTATTATGTGGACCAGTTTTGTCAC
>JBAKBP010021972.1:0-39688 GCA_037953745.1 Lithodes maja | reverse complement strand
ATTATGACCGTATTTTAGCTGATAATTCTGCTAAATATTGACGGCCACAGCTCCAACTTCCTTATAGACCAAAACTCGCAAGCGGTCAATTACGATATTATACGAATTTACCCATTATGTACAGGTGCCGTCTTTTCCATTGTATTCTAACTATATTTAGAGGATTTTGTGTAGTTTAAGAAGGATGTGGTGTACTAAAAAGGGTTAAGTGAGATAGTTCGAAGTCTGTTAATTACTGGAGGCCCTTTTGAAACTGTATAAAATCGTCCAATAGTAGCCAGAATATAGTTAAAAGGACGTCGCCGGTACAGAAGGGGTTAAGATAAGGCGCCGTATTTGTTGTCATGTGACTGTACAGGCCCCAGATTATTAACAGGAGATTTTTACTTAAGCATTTATTTTCAGAACCCCCGTCTCCCTCATGTTAGCCCCATTTGTTTTGACACTTTAAGACGTTCCCCCCCCCCCATTATTTTGGCGATTTTAAGAACAAAAAACTGTGTCATATTCTTATTAATTTGGGATATGCTAAAACATTGTATTGTCTTGTTTGTATTCAATTCTAATTCAAATGGGTGTAACCTTATTAGTGACCACGACTGTACACTGTAAACAATCAAGGCTATAAAAAGGGCATGGAAAGGTATATAGAAACATTGGGTATAACAAGGTATAGTTATATACAATCATTGGGTATATTGATGGTGTACCTTTCTATCCTTATAAAGAGGAGTTTATTACCACCAATATACCTTTAAATGGCTAGCTTGTTATGGACTTGCTAATTGTATGTAAAGGTATTAATTGTATTTTAGTAATTCTTCGTTGTACTCTCTCCAAGGATGTTATGTCCATTCTGTAATAAGGACACCAAAATTGAACAGCATATAGATTATGCTGTTCAATTTTGGTGTCCTTATTACAGAATGGACAAACATTCCTTGGAGAGAGTACAACTATGAATGACAAAAATTATCCATAATATTAGAAATCTTCCATATGAAGAAAGGTTGGAGAAATTAGGCTTACATTCGTTAGAGAGACGCAGAGTTAGAGGGGATATGATAGAGTTGTTCAAGTGGGTTAGTGGGATTAATAAAGGGGACATGAAAGATGTACTGAAGCTCAGTAATAGCGAAAGAATTCGAACAAATGGTTTCAAATTAGATAAATTTCGTTTCAGAAAAGATACTGTATATGCAAATATTGGTTTGGTAACAGAGTTGCAGATATGTGGAGTACTACCGTGTGCTATAGTAGGATCAAGAACGATAGAGAGATTCAAGATCAAACTAATAGGCATATGGACGAGATGAGTTGGGTTTGAAAGGGATATGCCGTGTGTGGGCAAATCGGCTCTCTGCAGACTCCCGCTTTTTATGTTCTTATGTCTATACAATTATTGGGTATATTGGCGCCTTATTTTTGCATCCCTATAAAAGAGAGAATTTATTACCACCCATACATCTTGAAATGGGTAGATTGTTATGGACACGTTAATTACCCTTTTCGTGGCCATTCTTTCCGAGATTATAACTATATGACATTGACCTAAAAACAGTAAAATCAACCTTCAGTAAAAAGAACGAACACACACCCACACTTTTTTTTTTTCCTATTGTTCCCATTATTTTTTATTCAAGTGACAATTACAAAGTGGTGTACAATCTATCTTATTCTAGTTCCACACACATACACACACACACACACACACACACACGTCATTGTCCATATTGAAAGTGCTTTAACAAGTATGTCAAGGTTAGATTAGATTTAAGGGGCTTCCTAATTATACAAACAGAACTAATCTCTCTAGTGACTATCTTATCTTGAGCCTTTAATTCCGTATAAGCTAGTTAATATTTTGCATTTTTTGTATTCAACTCCCCCTATCTTTAATACCTTGCATTTATCAATATATATTCATCTGCCAATTTACTAACCATTCATGTAAGCCTAAGGTATCTAGACCCCTTTGGAGGTAGGCTACTCTTTATCACTATCCGAATCCATTATTCTCCCCATTTTGGCATCGTCTGCAAATGTACTAATCCAACTAGTTATACCTAAATCAAAGTAATTTATGTATATAACAAACAACAGAGGACTTAACCCTTTTTGTACCGGCGACGTCTTTTTCATTTTACTCTAGCTATATTCAGAGAAATGTGTGTAATTTGAGAAACATCTGTGGTAGTAAAAAGGGTTAGGGGAGTTTTGTTCGAAGCTTGTTAATTGCTGGAGGCCCTTCTGAAACTTAATAAAATCATATATCAAGGTAACTACACAACGAGAGAGAGAGAGTGAGTGAGTGAGTGAGTAGCCAGAATAAAGTTAAAAGGACGCCGTCGGTCCAGAAGGGGTTAATACATGATACATCCCGTAGTCCGTGTTTGTTGTCAGGTTGAAAGCACTGTGGTATATCAAGCACAGGAAATGGAGGGGCCTCTATAAATAACAGCAGTGAAGCAGGTCGGGCTCGCTCAACAAATATATAATGTTGATAATTTGTTTATATGTTATTGAGGATATTGCTTGTTTTTGCTATTTTCGAGCAATGTACTTTAGTGTATCGCCTAGGCTAACAAACACGCTTTGCCAGGCTTCCTACAAACAATCATAAACTTCCAGCCGAAGGTCGATTTCTTCCAAGTTACAGGCTTTCTATCGCTCGCCCAGAACAAATCGAGATAATATTCAAGGACACTAGTGCGACGTTATGAGGAACAATTTATTAGGGAAAATAGGCACCAACGCCATATTTTTCTCCATATAGTCCGCATGGAGGATTTTCGTTATCAACAAATTGAAAAATACCCACTTCACAGACAAATACACCAAAAATCTAAGTCAAAGCGGGGGTGTGGGGGCGGCAGCCCCCACCTATAATACTAGGATAGGTTAGGTAAGGTTGTTAGGTTAGGCTAATGTCCTTTCAAAGAGGTATAGGCTAGTAAACACTAAGATAGCCTATACCCGGTCAGAGGTAAGAAGAAGAAGAGTCCTGCAGTAGTCTCCTTGAATGCTACCCAAATCGACACCTGAATGGGATGAAACGTCTATCATCGCCAAACTAATGGTGTTAAGCGTCTTAAATCTCCACACTAATGAAGTGAAACAAGGTAGAGTAAAAAAAAAAGTAAGGTAGTGATGCGTTGTGTGTAGACCGTGTTAGGTTGTAGTGATGTTGGAAGCACTGTGGGGCCCTCTATACATAACAACAGGGGGTGAAGCAGGTCCTCATTGATAAATACAACACCACCACACCACAGCATGCACTCTATATTAAAATATGTTTGTTGTATTATATCAGTAAATTATCTCTTTCGGTACCATTGAAACCTCTATAAAAACAACAGGAGGTGAAGTATAGCTGGTCCTCACTGATAAACACTCCACCACCACCATGCCTGTCTCACTCAACGCATGCACTCTACAATAATATCACTGTTTTGTTTTATGATATCAGTAAACTTAACCCTTTCAGTACCATTTGGGCGTCTTTGAAAAAAAAAAAAAAAAAAAAAACAAGGGGTGAAGTATAAGTTCTCACTGATAAACACACTCCACACCACACACCATGCACTCTACAACATGTCACTTTTGTATATATTATATCAGTAAACTTAACCCTTTCGGTACGATTAGGGCCGGCGTCACAAGAGGCCAGGTATCCGCATAAAAAAAATAAAATAAAATAAAAAAAATCCCAAGATCTCCCTTTTATAAAAAAAATTGTACAATCGGGGGTATCAAGTGTTGTCATAGATTCCAGTGGTTTTCGCTCAAGAAGTGTTATTGGTATCTTTATAGTTACTGGGAAAAGTGCTTCTCCCTCAAAGTATTAGTCGTGTCCGAAACTTTGTGAAATATTTGACAACACTTATTAACCTCGACCGTACATTATTCGGTAGAAAACTATCCCGGCCAAAGACCGGTTACTCCTAAATTACAGGCTTGCTAGCAGTTTTTTCCTAGATATGAATCCCAGGGCCCTGTTTCGAATGTTTATCTATTGTTTTCTGAGTTTCAGATCTTTGTTAACGAGTACACTAAGATGTTGATAAAAATATAGAAAGAAAGCTGACAAAATGAATACAAACACCATATAAGGAGCAACACTTTATTGACAACGTTTCGCTTAGGTCCTGATGAAGCTCTAAGTGAAACGTTGTCAGTAAAGTGCTCCTCCTCATATGGTGTTTATAGTCAAGGATAATATTATCTATGTTGGCATCACACCACAGCCACATTGAAAAGTCATATGATAGAACGATGTAACTACTAGCTTAAACAAAATATTAAGTACCATAGTCCGTGTTAAAGCAAGCTGAAGAGTAAATATTTGCGCCGTTTGTAAACAGTTTACGTCTACCTGTCACTTTCTAAATGAAGTAATGAGAGAGAGAGAGGGGAAAGATAGAGTTAGGTAGCTAAAAATGAGTTACAAGGAATGGTTAGTATCTCTAAAACCTTGTGATCTATCCCATAGAGATACTCTAATTCCAGAGAGGTTAGGGATCAAACTTACTGTCAATGTTGTAGGCTTCCGGGTGTAATGGTGTAATGGTTTGAGTGCTGAAGATCTGTATGTGGTAACCCAGGTTCGAATCCCGGGTGAATCATATGTTTTCATTAATTTCATTGAGAGGTGTTTGGTGTTGGGAGTGAAATAAATCTATTATATTATAGTAGACTTTTAATGAAGGATAAATGGGGTTTAAGAAAATCTGACTAATCATGTAATAGTAAAGGTCGAAATAATGCCAGACTAACTTTTAAACAATAAATACAAAACCACGCATCCTTTGATAAATTCATAATGCAATACTATAAAAAGTTCTTCATAATTATTAGTTTGAGCAAGTCTATTATAGGATCAAGGTCTCAAAACTGTTTTGTTTTTCATTCGAACCAGTTACACACACACACAGACACACACACATATGTAAGTCAGATATTTATATAATTCTGCATACTAATAATATAATATTTTGTTTTTATTAATTTCACCCCAACACCAAACACAAGACAAAGCTTGCCGAATTACATCAAGCCGCCCGAATATTCCAGGCTTGGCTGTAAGATGTGTGCAGTCATTGTGTGCTTGGAGGAAGGGTAGGGTGAGAGAGAGAGAGAGATATATATATACTGTATAGTGTGTGTGTGTACTCACCTAATTGTCACCTAATTGTAGTATACAGGAATTGAGTTTTTAAGATGGTATTGTCCCACTTCCCAAGATTCTGTTATCTAATTTGGCTTTAAAAATTTGGATATTCCCCGCACCCACCACTTCATCATCCAACTGATTCCACATATTAATACTTCTATATGGAAAGCTGAATTTCCTCACATCTCCTTTACATCTGCCTTTCTTTAACTTGCAACTATGTCCTTTAGTCCTCCCTTTATCTCCCTCGATAAAGTCCTCCTTGTCTATCCTTTCCAATCCCCTAACACATTTATACATCATAATCATGTCCCCTTTCTCTTCTTTCACTTAGAGTTGGCAAGTTCAATCTCTCTAATCTCTCTTCATATGTCCGTTCTCTTAGTTCTGGAATCATCTTCGTTGCAGCTCTCTGTACTTTCTCCAACTTAATTATATGTTTTTTTAAGATGGGCTGACCACACCACTGCCGCATATTCCAATTTAGGTCTCACCATTGATTTTATTATATTTACTAGCATCTCTTCATTCAAATAGTTGAATGCTATTTTTACTTTATTCAACAGGCCATAAGCTTCTCCCACTGTTTTGTTAATATGGCTCTCGGGTGAAAGATCTCCCTGTATTATAATGCCCAAGTCCTTTTCTTTCTCTGAGGGGTTAATCACGCATTCTCCTAGTTTATATTCTCAATGAGGTCTTCTTTTACTCACACCCCCTTCCATCACATGACATTTATCTTTGTTAAAATCTAATTTCCACATCTTGCTCCACTGATCTATCTTATCCAGATCACTCTGTAGCTCTCTACAACTGTTTTCGTCCACTATATGTTTCATAATTTTTGCATCGTCAGCAAACATATTCATGTATGCATTTATTTCCTCTGGCATGTCATTTATATAGACCAGAAACATAATTGGGGCCAACACTGATCCCTGTGGAACTCCGCTTGTAACATCCCTCCATGTTGATAAGCTGTCTCTTATCATGGTTCTCATCTGTCTTCCCTAGAGATAGTCCTCCATCCACTTCAACAAATTACCCTGAACCCCTCCAAACTTCTTCAACTTCCATCTAAGTCTACTATGAGGAACTCTGTCAAAGGCCTTCTTTATATCAAGATACACACAGTCCGCCCATCCTTCTCTCTCTTTTAGTATATCTATCATCTATAACAGAATCTAACCACATAATAGAACGGAAAGACCTTGGGGTATTAATGTCTGAAAATATGGGTTTCAAAGTACATAAACAGGTCAAAGTGGCGGCTGCGAAACGTCTAACGGGTTGGATTCTGCGTACTTTTAAAACACGCGGTGAATTGCCTATGATAACGCTCTTCAAATCTCTAGTGCTACCGCGGCTTGAATACTGTTGCGTATTAACATCCCCATACAAAGCAGGTGAAATAAATGACGTAGAGAGTGTACAAAGAAATTTCACTTCGCATATAAGTTCGATAAAACATCTACACTATTGGGAGCGTTTAACCTCTGAAGTGCGCACGGGGGTAAATGAAAACGTCCCCCTGTGCTGACGTATTTGAGGTTTTTCGTCACTAAAATATTCATTGTACCATTAATAGCATTAATAATTATCCATATGCGCCTATTATGGGTTGATTATAAAGGTATTAACCTGAAACAACAATAAAACGAGTGAAAACAGCGTTTGGATGGTCAAAATCGGAGATATAGCCCGCGAGTTGTATAATCTATGGGTGAGGCAAACTCCTTTCCCGCCAATTTCCCCCAAGGCCACTGAGACACAGTCGATCGATACTCTCTCTCTCTCTCTTGCACTCGATGGCCATCAGTGATGACAACACCCTGCTTGCAACTCGCTAATGTTAGCACGAAAATATACCTCAGAATAAGGGAATAATAGGGAAAATAGGTGATAACTGAGGAATAGGAGGAAAGTGGGGAAGGAGGGGAGGTAGAGGACTGAGATTTTGCATGGCCCAGGGGCCAAAAAAAAAAAAAAAAAAAAAAAAAAAAAAAATAAAAAATATTTTTTTTTTCGATGTAAAAAGTTGATTTTTAGTTTTACTTACTCCAGAGAGTCTTCCCGCAGTCCGCCGGCCGAACTCTAAAGAGTCTTCCCGCAGTTCCCGGGTTAAGAGCACTGAATCTGTACTCACTGGAACGTAGAAGAGAACGTTACCTAATAATATACACGTGGAAAATCGCAGAGGGTTTAGTACCAAACCTACATACTCCGATAGTCATGAAATTCAGTGATAGGAGAGGCTGGGAATGCGAAATCCCCCGGATGAATAACAGGGGTGCTATGGGCTCTCTGCGAGAGGGCTGGTTATCACACAGAGGCCCACGTCTCTTCAACAAACTCCCACGGCGAGTAAGAGACATGAGGGACATCTCGTTAGACAACTTCAAGAGAGCCCTAGATGTCGAACTGCAAAAAGTGCCAGACGAGCCCATCCTCGCAAGGGAGCGAGCTGTCGCTTCAAACAGTCTACTGCACCAAATCACCACCCATAACGAGGGGCGTCGCGCTCCTTGGTGCCGCTAGAAGAGTGGCGAACACATCAAAAGGTATCTATCATAAAAGCTCAGCAGATTAGTAACACATGATTTTCCCTCTCTGAATCCAAATTATCTTACAGTAAGTAAATTATTTTCTTCCAAGTACTTTATCCATCTTCTCTTAATAATCTTCTCACACATTTTACAAACAACACTTGTCAGTGACACTGGTCTATAGTTTAGCGGCTGCTCCCACCTTTGTAGATTGGTACTACATTAGCCCTTTTCCAGTCTCGTGGTCATTTTCCAACTTCAACAGAGTACTTAATTATTTCATATAAAGGTTTTACCAATTCCTCAGCACTTTCTTTTAGAATCCATCCTGCTATATTGTCTGGGCCCATAGATTTTCTCACATCTAGTCCCTTCATAAGCTCTAGTAGTTCCTCTGGTTGGAAGATAATATCCCCCAATTTTTCATCATTTTGGTATATAATCTCTGGTTTTAAATTTGTTTCATCCATAGCATAAACTGAATGTAATGTATTATTCATGACTTCACATATTATCATCCTCATAAATATTGTCTCCTTCCCTCAGCTTCATTATTTTGTCCTTGACCTTCGTTTTGCTATTTACATGCCTGTAGAACAATTTGGGATCACTTACACATTTTTCCACAATGTGTTTTTCATAATTTCTTGCTTCCTGTTTCCTAATTCTGACATACTCGTTCCTTCGCTTCCTATATGTATTCCAGGTCTGTTTATTTCTCCTTCTTCTGGCTATGTTCCATGCCTTATTTCTCTTATCCCTAGCTATTCTACATTTATCATTAAACCAGTCTTTTATCTTTTCAGTCTTATTTCCTTGTCTTGGCACATACCTGTTTACAATATCATCATAAATGTTTTTAAACACACAGTATTTATCATTAACATTGTTTTTCTGTTCAATTTCACCCCAGTCTGCATCCCTGAAGCAACTTTTTAATAGCTTAAAATCTGCTTTCCCATAGTTCAATCTCCTTTCTTTATGTTCTTCTCTCTCTAGCATTGTTGGATAACCCATCAGGATTTCCATTTCAATTACCACATGATCACTATTTCCCAGCGGAGGTAGGTATTTAGTATTTGTAATCATATCTGGATCTCTTGTAAACACTAAGTCTAATCTAGACGATTCATCTTTACCCCTTCTTGTGTTTTCCTTAATATTCTGAATTAGCAGGTTTTCTGTAACCAAGTCTAGTAGTACATTCCCCCAAGAATGCATATTACTACCTGCGTGTGTGTGTGTGTGTGTGAAAAGTAGAGGAAGAAATATACACTCAAATAAAATCAATACCGTTACGAATAAAGATGGTTAAAAAACAAACAAACATAAATTCCAAGGAAATACAGAGAGAGAGTGTGAGTGAAAAGTAGAGAAGGAAATATACACTAAAATAAAATCAATACCGGTACGAATGAAGTTGGTTAAAACAAAACAAAACATAAATTCCAAGGAAATACAGAGAGAGAGAGATAGTGAGAGTGAAAGAGATAGAGAGAGTGAAAGTGAGTTTGTATGTGAGAGTGAGTGAGTGAGAACAGAATAATAACAAGGAAACACAAACTTGAAATAAAATCAATACACAGAAATCTGATTAAAAAGAATACAATTCAAGATAACTACAACACGAGAGAGAGAGAGAGAGAGATGGGGGGGGGGGGGATGAGAAAAGAAGAGAAGGAAATATGCACTGAAATAAAATCAAAACCTGTACAAAGGAAGCTGGCTAAGAAAAGAAGATAAAATCCAAGCAAATACACAAAGATAGATAGAGAGAGAGAGAGCCAATATAGCAAGTCATGGTGAGATACACTAAGCGTGAAAGGTGAGAGTTTGGAGGAAGGCAGCACCAGGTGTGTCGGGGTGTCGGTGTATGTGTTTTTTTTTTTTTTTTTTTAAAGAGACAATAAACGGAGGAAGGAAAAACACAGATAAAACAAAAAGGTCCATGTGTCTAAAGGCATCCTCCATTCATAAAATGTTTGTAACAACTGGATTTAAACATTTGTAGATTGTAAGTTTGTGGAAAGCAATTCGAAGGAAGTGAATTCCAAAGAGTAGTAGCTCTGGGGATAAATGAATTCTGATATGCAGAAGTTCTGCATTGTGGAGGAGAAAGTGTAAATTCATGGGCGCTCTCAGCTGCCCTAGTTCTACGCGGAAAGATGTGGAGAGGCGGCACAATTGAAGCAAGTTCCTCGGAACAATTGCTGTGAAAATATCTGTAGAATAATGCAAGGGATGCAACGTTTCTTCGTATGGATAATGTAGGAAGGTCCTGTGTGATTGCAGGGTTATTGATTAATCTAATAGCTTTATTTTGAATTTTGTCCAACTGCCTCAATGCAACCACTCCACTTCCACCCCACAGAGGTGAACAGTAATCCATCTGAGAACGCACATGACTTTTATATATTACGGCCAACTGCTTGTCAGTGAAGAATTCTCGAACTCTGTACAGGAGTCCCAGTTTTTTAGAGGCATTCTTAGCAATGCTTCTAACATAATGTGTCCAGCTCAAGTTAGTAGTTAATGTTACACCGAGAATGTCAATACTAGTGGAATTGGGAATATTTACATCATTAAAAAATATATGGGAGTCAGTGAGATTCTGTCGGTTAGAAAATTGAATGTACTTGGTTTTCTGTGCATTAAAGGAAACTAGATTCTTTTGTCCCCATTCATTAATTCTAGAAAGGTCCTGGTTTAGAGAATTGCAGTGTTTATTTTTGAATTTATAAGATCGGGTTGGGTGAAAGAATTGGTAATATGTGAAGGAACTGTGGAGTGTTGAGTCATCTGCGTAGGAATGTATTGGTGTGAAGCTATGTGCGTGTGAGTGTGTTTGTGTGTGTGAAGCTATGTGTGTGTGTGTGTGTGTGTGTGTGTGTGTGAAGCTATATGTGTGTGTGTGTGTGTGAAGGCATGCAGTCAATGTAAACCAAGCTGCCTATCATTAAAAACAATATAATGAGTAATTTTGAACTTCAGACAATATTCAAATATTTTCAGAAAGAATGAAGATGACATAATTGGCCGGTAATTATCAATGAAACTTTGATCGTTTAACCTCTCTTTAATTAGAGGTACAATTACTCCAGTTCCTCAGAGCTATCCCAGTGCATAGCACCTCCTTTACGTAGGGCACGTGGTACTCGTCTTGCAACTCAATCCCACCCCTACTCTGTGCAACTCTCCAACCCAAGAGTGAAACGTTACTCTCAAACTTTCTTGAAATGCTAGGTTTTTCCAGGTTAAATAGGAATGGGAATTATCCCCAGGCTACCTTTAGGATCAACCTTTCCTGGTACCTGGCGCGGGGTACGAACCTCTGAAGGGAATTTAACCCCCCTAAAAACCCACAGGTTTTGAGATGCCTTGGGTGGGGTTCGAACCCTGGTTAGTGACGCACCACCATCACCACCAGGCCCGCGCGCTAACCCACTGTACTACCACGGACGTACTAAAAGTATAGCAACCTTAGTCCGATTTTTAAGAACCAGGTGATAGTCTCGTGGTGTTATCACGTGATGAGTTTCTTGGACTTACCATCTACGACTATTTTACGCTATACCTGACGTCAACTCGGGTTAGTATTATTGTGGGTGCGGGACATTTTCGAGGGCATTACATTTCTTCTACTCAACAGCTGAACTCTGGAACTCTCTCCCAGAATCAGTCTTTCCCTCTTCCTATGACTTAAATTGCTTCAAACTCCGTGTGTCCAGGCATTTTGGCTCGAACGTCCCTTGATTTTGGCCCCGTCACTCTTTCAACTATGGGGGAGGCACTCGCTATAGGCAGTTATGCCTTTTGCCTCCCTCAATCACATAGAAAAAAAAAATAGGTAATAAAGGACGAAAATAATTTAGCCAATAGACTCATAACACTCTCAGGGCAATACTTCAGATGATTAGAATGTATACCATCATATCCTAGAACACAGTTTAGTTCCATGATTGCCTTATATATATCATATTTATTTACCAGTCCAAGCAATTTGCCCTTTCTCACCTGTTCGTTCAACTTTACACGAGAATATTCAAAGTTATAAGAGCTCTGACACTTGTCATCATTAAAATCCTTTTCAAACTTAATTGATAGATAGATAGATAGAGAGAGAGAGAGAGTCAGAGTTAGAGTCAAAGTCAGTCAGAGTTAGAGTTGGTTAGCTACAAGGAGTTACAAGGAATGGCTAGTATCTCAAAAACCTTGTGGTCCTCTCTAGGGAGAAGCTCGAAGTGGGAGGAGATAATTTAGGTATTTGTTTTTTCTATGTAGAGTACATGAAGGAGACAAAAAGCAAAGCTGCCTGTAACAAGTGTCCCCCCAAGGTTGAATGAGCGACAGAAAGACAAAATCAAGACACGTTAAAGGTAATTTAGGTGTGTTGAAAAGAAGTGTGGTGTGCTTGTTAATCTCTTCTGTACCGGCGATGACTTTTTAATTTGATTCCAGCTACATATAGACGATTTTGTGCAGTTTAAGAAGGATCTGCAGTAATAAAAAGGGTTAAATGAGGTAGGTAGAATGCTGTTAACTGATGGAAGTCCTATTTAAACTGAATAAAATCGTCTAATGGTAACCAGCATAAGTTAAAAGAACGTCACCGGTACTGTATGGGTAACCTAGTGTAGTGCAATTAATTGAGGAGGTGTTTGTGAGAGTTAGCTGGATTACTCTCTGTGTAAGTGAGGCACACGTAGAAACAGTGGGGGGAGCCAGGCAAATGAAACAGGAGTTCCAGCAATTCCTTATCATATGTCCATGTGGCCTCTCCTGGTTACTGCCCTTTTCTTTTTTCTATGTGAATGAGGGAGACAAAAGGCATAACTGCCTGCAGCGAGTGCCTCCCCCAGATTTCAAAGAGTGACAGGGCCGAAATCAAGGGACGTTCGAGCTAAAATACCTGGACACGGAGTTTGAAGCAATTCAAGTCATAGGAAGAGGGAAAGACTGATTCTGGGAGAGAGTTCTAGAGCTTAGCATTTGAATAGAAGAAAGTCTGAGAATAGCGTTTCACGCTTGGGTTGGAGAGTTGCACAGAGTAGGGGTGGGATTGTGTTACAAGGCGGGTACTACGTACCCTACGTAGAGGAGGTGGTATACACTGTATATCTTGGTATACACTGGGAAAGCTTCGAGGAACACTTATTGTAGTAGCGATAGAATAGTGAGAGAAATGCAACATTGCGGCGAAGAGAGAGATTGCAGAGAGTTGGTGAGTGGACGGGAGTTAATGATACGAAAGGCTTTCCTTTCTACTTTATCTAGGAGTGCGGTGTGAGAGGATCCTCCCCACACATGTGAACAATACTCAATACAAGGATTGGTGCCTACAATCTCAGCAACACTTATTACAGAGTTTGCAAAATACCATCTACTCTCTTCTTCAGGTGCTCTACTGAAGAACTGTTTACAACTTTTGAGGGAAGTTTGTTCCAGGTAGAACAGATCATATAATTATGTGAACAAGTTTTTCACAAATACTAGTGCTAAACTTGTTCAATTCTAGCTTCCAGCCATGGTTGCGTGTTGTATTCATATTGAGGGTAAACATTTTGCTATATTCCGCATTGTCAAACCCATTAAGTATTTAAAAAAAAAATCAATAAGCTGACCTCGTAGTCTGCGAGAGAGAGAGAGAGAGAACGTCCTCACAGCTGCGTTCTAAGTGGGTTGGAAACAGGCACAGATGCTTGATGACCAGATTTTAAAAAGTATAAACTTTTTTGTTTACACCTAAATGGCACGAAAGATTTAAAAATTGACAGAAATAGGGCGTCAAACTAATGGGGCAAACGTCTTAAAATCTCGAAACAAAAGTGTTATATAATTTTTTTTTTTACTGGGGTTGATTGGATTAAGGTAGGTTCTTACTCGACTGGCGAAACTAAAGTCAGACTACACATGCACAAAAGTCGTAAAGGATAAATATAATACAGAGTACACACATGAGTTTTTTTATTAATGATCACTTGATACAAAGATAGAAATACACTCAAGATATATAATACACTGTTTACATGGAAAAATAACACAATAATATAACGCCAAGCACGGACGAGGATCCACGACGAACTTATAGAATCCACTAGCACTTATATTCTAACACTGGATAGAGTCTTGAAGTAATACTAATACTGTTGATCTAGTTGTTTGTTGCTAAGTCCTTTCTTCTGTCTTCGTCGGGCTGCTAAGGTGGTCCTGCCGAGTGGTCAATGGGGGTTTACAGATGGACTATTTGGTTTGGGGCCTTTAATAGTAGTTCCTTATGTCATGACACAGGGAGCGTACTATCGGATTAACGCGAGCATGAGTGAGGACATGTCCTGCACTATGATTGCTTGAATATCCTGACCGTTATAATGGTCGGTGGTGAAGTTCTGGTTTGGTACTCTTGGATGTGGGTTTTTTAATGAACAGTCACTCAAGTCATTACAGAGTAACTATTCATCAGGCGAACGTGGGGAAGAAGTGTGACCATGGCCATACTATCTTTCCCAACTACCTTTGACCTTTATAAGAGTGTTCAAAGAACCCTAATGATTAGATTTCTAGGCCTTTTTACAAGCATATGCCCTAAACCATGGCTTTGGTACATATGGTGCAAGGACTTTATATGCAGAGTGACGTTTAAGTGACGGTGTCTCGCAAAGCCCTGACTATTGCAGCGGTCTTGCCATGGCAAAGACTTCTCCAGAAGTGTTGAATTGATATTTAGAGTGTTTTAGGGACCTGTCCTTATTTCCACTTTTAATGTAAAAACTACATACCCTAGAAAAGATCGTAATGTACCTCGAGCACTATGGTGTGAGAGACAATATCATGACTTGTGCTCCGATGTCCCAGGTAGGTAGTTAAGGGTCAGAAGGTAAATGTACCGGGGGGGGGGGGGGGGGGGGGAGATTAGGGGGGTTTGAGGTAGACCCCTCAGAAGTTTCCGCCTTGATGTGGAAGGAGCTGTGGAAGAACGGCGCATCTGGAGGAGAGATATCTTGGGCCTTTTATTTTTTGGGAAGTCTTCCTGCTCTGCCTTCCTTTTGCGGCATCCGGAATTGGTGATGGTGACACGTATATTTTTCCTGTGCGTGGGCGGCAGAGTGGGCGTGATGGCGGCGACTCAAGCATATCTGTTGATGGGTTGATGTTTAGTGGGGGTGGTAGGGAGGCGGCCATGTTGTTGGTCCTCCTCCTTCTTTCTTTCGTTCTTTGGGTTGGTCCTGTCTTCTTTCTTTCCCCGGGACTTGTTCTGGTTCTCTTCCTTCATTCTTTCATTCTCTGGGACTTGTTCTGGTTCTTCTTTTCTTCTTTCTTCTTATTTGTTGTTGGTTTGTCCTCTGTTGTGGTTTTCCTTTTCGTTTCCGTTTTCTTCTGTCCCTTACTTCCCCGACTCGGTAACTTGTTTATTTTTAACTCTGTTACTTTAAAACGGGCTAAACATGAGGCAGAAGGGAGTTCAGAAAAAAAAAATCTAAGTCAAAATCTCCCCTTAAATGACATTGATGAGCCCTGGAAGTATTTTTGGATTATCTTCAATTGTCTTTTCTATAGCCAACCACCAAACTAATCAGACACAAACGTAAATTAATAAGTAAATAAATAAATAAATAAATAAATAAAGGATATACGGTTCTTGTGAAGGCGTCTATTGACCACTGGCAGCTTCTGGGCCAAAAGTATTTTATTTAATCTATTATTATAATTTGTATTATTATTTTTATTTTTATTTATTTTTGTATTATTATTATTATTATTATTATTATTATTATTATTATTATTATTATTTGTATTATCTTTTTATGTTTTTATTTAATTATTTTTATCTTCCTTTTTAATGTACACTGTTAAAAATCAAGGGGATACAAAGGGTGTGTAAAAGGTGTATTCGATCATTGGGTTTATTGAGAGTGATTTACCTGTCTAGGCTACCCTTATGTTAGATGGGTATACTACTACTGTCAATATGCCTTCATAACGGCAGATTTTTGGACACCTTAATTACCTTTTTCATTTACATAATTATTCATAAAGTTTAGACAGCGATAATTATCATAATTACCAGCTAAAATACGGTACTAGTGCATACATAAATACATATTATTATATTAATCAAACATTTAATCCACCTCAAATTCACTTAAATTTTGTAATTCTGCAAAATGCCGATATTTACGACGCCAACTTTAATGAAGCTCGAAAATCGCAAGTGGTAATTTAATAGCTTATGCCTGGTCTATAACCTCATGATAATTATCACATTACTTATACTCAGGTGAATTAGACCATTATATAAAGTTATATTATCCAGTTACAACTTTTATATATATACTGTATATATATATATTTTTTTTTTTTTTTTTTTGTATTAACTCCTTGGGGATTATGACGCGTTTTGACTGTTTATTCTGGTTATCATTAGACGATTTGTTTCAGTTTTGGCATGCAGCTTGGAAGTCAAAGGATTAATTGAGACAGTATTTACCCTTTTAAGGAGGGGGGGGGGGGGGGGACGTATTGTTTTGACTTTTTATTGATCTTATTATTATTATTTTTTAGTTTCCTCGCTAGACCTCAATCAAGATTAAATAAACACCCCCTAGAACCCCCTTCGAGAAAATTGTGTACATTTTTCGGTAGAAAAATGTCCCAGCCGAAGGCTGGTTCCTCATAAAATATATAGGCTCGCTATCGCTCGCCTGGAAAAATCGACACCTAAATGGCACGAAAGGTCCTAAATCCTAATATTTAAAAAACAAATGGACTGAGAGGTCTTAAAAATCGCCAAACTAATGGAACAAACGTCTTATAATCTCAAAACAAATGGGGCTTAACACGAGGGAGAAAAGGGGTCATAAAAATAGACTATCTCCCCTTAATACCCACAGATACTAACTTCTATTCCCGAACCGTACACACAATCGTCTAAGGGGGGTGACCTGTTTTTGTTCTGTCCTTTTCTATCTTTCTCTGGCTTGTATCCATTTGGCCCCATTCAGCCTACTGTTTTAAGACTTTTATCCCCATCCAGGTGTCAATTTTTTACTGGTGAGCGGTAGCGAGCCAGCATATTTTTTATTTATGTTTGACAGCAGGCTAAATTTGTAAATTTTTCGATAGAAAAATTTCTCCGGCGAAGCCGGATTTCTTCATATAATGCTGGCTCGCTATCGCTCGTCAGGAAGAAATCGACACCTAGATGGGTGTCTAATTCCACATCGCTAATGTGGAATTAGAAAACTCGAATTGTGAGAAAGATCTAGGTGTGTTTGTTAGCAATGATTTGAAGCCTAGACAACAGTGTATAAGCGTTCGAAACAAGGCAAACAAGATTCTCGGGTTCATCTCAAGGAGTGTGAGTAACAGAACTGCTGATGTTATCTTAAAACTTTACTTGTCATTAGTGAGACCCCATATGGATTATGCTGTTCAATTTTGGTGTCCTTATTACAGAATGGACATAGATTCATTGGAGAGAGTACAACGTAGAATGACAAAAATTATCCATAATATTAGAAATCTTCCGTATAAAGAAAGGTTGAAGAAATTAGGCTTACATTCGTTAGAGAGACGCAGAGTTAGAGGGGATATGATAGAGGTGTTCAAGTGGGTTAGTGGGATTAACAAAGGGGACATGACAAATGTACTAAAGCTCAGTGATAGCGAAAGAACTCGTACCAATGGTTTCAAATTAGATAAATTTCGTTTCAGAAAAGATATAGGCAAATATTGGTTTGGTAACAGAGTTGTAGATGGGTGGAATGGACTACCAAGTGCTATAGTGGGATTAAAAACGATAGGGAGCTTTAAGATAAAATTGGATAAGCATATGGACGAGAAGGGTTGGGTGTGAAGGGGGATCAGCAGGGTTGGGCCAATCAGCGCTCTGCAGACCCCCGTAATCCTGCGTTAATCTCTAACCGTTTTGGTAAGATGATCCTCAGGGTATTAGAGTGTTGAGCCTATAATTGGGCTTTGTAATTGGGATTGTGTGGGACAGGGATCTGCCTTGCTTAGGCCAATCGGCTTTCTGCAGACTCCCATTTTCTTATGTTCTTATGTTCTTATGGGGATGAACGTCTTAAAATAGTTGGCTGAATGGGGCCGAATGGATACAAGCCAGAGAAAGAGAGAAAAGGGCAGAAATAACAATAAGCAGGTCACCCCCCTTAATGATAGCTAGAATATAGAACTGTCGCTACACTTACGATAATATACAAATTAACCCTTTTTAGTACCGGAGCCGTCCTTTTAAGTATGTTAGGGCTACTATTAGACGATTATATTCAGTTTAAAAAGGGCCTCCAGCAATTAACAGGCTTCGAACTATAGCACTTAACCAGAATATTAAGGGGAAATTGAGATATTATTTACGCTTTCAATACCCACAGATAATTCCTAAACTGTATAAAATCGTCTAATGATAGCTATAATAAACTGTCCAAACGCCTCCTAATCCTCATGGGGTTTTAATATTGCTACAATTACGATACTATACGAATTTCAGGCTATAACCTATAAGGAAGTTGGAGCCGTGAACATCGATACTAAAGAGAAATGCAATAGTAATGTGGGTTTCTGATGGATAAAAAGTATGATCAATTTAGTTTTATGTATTTATCTATGTATTATGACCGTATTTTAGCTGATAATTCTGCTAAATATTGACGGCCACAGCTCCAACTTCCTTATAGACCAAAACTCGCAAGCGGTCAATTACGATATTATACGAATTTACCCATTATGTACAGGTGCCGTCTTTTCCATTGTATTCTAACTATATTTAGAGGATTTTGTGTAGTTTAAGAAGGATGTGGTGTACTAAAAAGGGTTAAGTGAGATAGTTCGAAGTCTGTTAATTACTGGAGGCCCTTTTGAAACTGTATAAAATCGTCCAATAGTAGCCAGAATATAGTTAAAAGGACGTCGCCGGTACAGAAGGGGTTAAGATAAGGCGCCGTATTTGTTGTCATGTGACTGTACCGGCCCCAGATTATTAACAGGAGATTTTTACTTAAGCATTTATTTTCAGAACCCCCGTCTCCCTCATGTTAGCCCCATTTGTTTTGACACTTTAAGACGTTCCCCCCCCCCCCATTATTTTGGCGATTTTAAGAACAAAAAACTGTGTCATATTCTTATTAATTTGGGATATGCTAAAACATTGTATTGTCTTGTTTGTATTCAATTCTAATTCAAATGGGTGTAACCTTATTAGTGACCACGACTGTACACTGTAAACAATCAAGGCTATAAAAAGGGCATGGAAAGGTATAACCAACACGACCCAAATTCAAAACCGTCAGGGATAACGACCGAGGACCGAGGACAGCCATGAATGTAAATGTAGATCCGACCAGAACCAAAAATTCGATGAAAGAACGTAATGCGAGTTCTAAAACCGCAACTTTAAAGGTTTTCTATGCAAACGCTCGTAGCATACGCAATAAATTTTCAGATTTAGAGGAACTAGTGTTTACAGAAAATTATGATGTGATTGGCATAACAGAATCTTGGCTCAATACAGAAGATAGAGACTTTTTAGCAGAGTATTCACTTCCCGGTTATGTAATGTTTGAGAACAGCCGAATAAATAAAAATGGAGGTGGCGTTTTATTTTATATCAAAGAAAGTCTTAACCCGACCCTCGTGTCAAAACCTCAAATTGTGAACGTCGACACATCTTTTGTGCTAATAAAGAATAATAAAGGTACAAAAATAATACTTGCGTTAATATACAGACCTCCAGCTCAATCAGTGCAAACTGACCGAGAAATTTACGAACAAATTGCAGATGTAAGTAACTCACAAGATACCGTAATTTTTGGCGACTTTAATTTACCTGTGACCAAGTGGGGCGATACTCTTACTTCACACTCCGGACATGACTTGTATACGAACTTGCAAGAGAGTTCGCTTTATCAATTTGTTCGAACGCCGACCCGTGGTAATAACGTTCTTGACATTGTACTTGCAACAAAAGAAGAATTGATAGAGAATTTGAATGTTGGTGATGAATTCAGTAACAGCGACCATCGTACGATAACTTTCACTTTAAAGTTTACTAGTAACGAACCAAATAGTAGCATCGAAAAAGTCCCTAATTTCAAGAAAGCAAACTTCCATAAACTTAGAGCTATGTTTAAAGAAACTGACTGGAGCTTTTTAATTAACAATAACGACATAAATACATCTTGGAAGTTATTCGAAACCACTTACCTAAAAGCAGTGCAAGACTGCATACCATCGAAAATACGGCGTCCAGGCCATAATAATAAGCCCAAATGGTGGAATAAAGATATTTCAAACTGCCTGCTTGCTAAAAAATTTGCTAATGATAGATTAAAATCCTCACAAAATGACGAAGAACGGGTGAAATTTGTAGAGCTACGACGCAAAGCCAAAAAGTTAATTAAGCAAAGTAAAAAGACCTTAGAGTTACATATTGCGAATCAAAGTAAAACAAACCCGAAAGAATTCTATAGTTATATCAGAAAGAAAAAAGTAGTTACTTCAACTGTTGGACCGTTAGTCGATGAAAAAGGAGAATACACCAAAGACGAAGTACAAATGAGTAATGCCCTCAATACCTTCTTTGCATCAGTTTTTACAACCGAAGACCTCAGTGATATCCCTACACCATCGCCGATTCAGATTGATAATTCAGATGTTCTAAGCAATATCACCGTTACAGAGAGAGAAGTATTGAATTGTTTAGATAAACTCAAAGTAAATAAAACGCCAGGACCTGATACAATCTCGCCTAGAGTTCTAAAGGAAGCTAAGAATGAGCTCTCCAAACCACTGACATTACTATTCAATAAATCCTTGCAGTCTGGAACTATGCCTGATCAGTGGAAGCTAGCCAACGTAACACCGATATTCAAAAAAGGCAGCAAATCTCTACCCAGTAACTATCGTCCAATTAGCTTAACCTCAGTTGTATGTAAAATGCTAGAAACGGTCATACGAGACAGACTCGTAAATCACTTAGAGGAAAATAACATACTTAAAGATACTCAACACGGCTTTCGTAAAAAACGTTCCTGTTTAACAAACCTCTTAGACTTCTTCCACGATATCCTCAACCTCTACGATGAGAGTAAAGCTGTAGATATTATATACCTTGATTTTCAAAAGGCCTTTGACAAAGTTCCCCACAAACGTTTACTGCTAAAACTAAAAGCGCATGGAATACAAGACGGTGTGTTGAAATGGATAGAAAATTGGCTCAACAACAGAAAGCAAAGAGTAGTCATAAACGGTAAGGCATCTAAATGGACCAATGTAAGTAGCGGGGTACCCCAGGGATCGGTACTAGGACCAATTCTCTTTCTAATTTACATCAACGACATAGATGAGGGTCTCACCTGCACAATCTCAAAATTTGCTGACGATACAAAAATTGCAAATAGCGTACTCTCAAAAGAACAAGTTGACGATATGCAACACAATCTAGATAAATTGTCATGTTGGGCCCAAATTTGGCAAATGAGTTTCAATGCGGATAAATGTAAAGTACTACATGTCGGATACCTAAATGAGAAAGCAAACTATTCGATGAATGGCACTCAGCTTAAGAATGTAAACAGAGAAACTGATCTGGGAGTAACAATATCGAGTAACCTAAAACCGAGTCAACAATGTTCAGAAGTTGTTAAGAAGGCAAACAAAATAATTGGCTTTATAGGCAGGTCATTTGAGCATAAATCCAAAGAAGTTATCCTAACCCTTTACAATTCCTTAGTCCGCCCTCTTCTGGAATACTGCGTTCAATCCTGGTGCCCTTATTACCAAAAAGATATAAACAAGCTAGAACGAGTTCAACGTAGAGTTACCAAAATGATACCTAGCCTAAAGAACAAACCATACGAAGAGCGTCTTAGAGAATTAAATCTATTTCCTTTAACCCAGCGCAGATTAAGAGGCGACTTAATTCAAGTGTTCAAAATCATCAAAGGCATCGACAATATGAACTGTAGTAAGTACTTCACTATCGACCAATCTAATTACACACGGGGAAACGGTTGCAAAATTATTGGTAAATCTTTTAACTCGCACGAATCTAAGAATTTCTTCTTCAATCGAGTTGTCAACTTGTGGAATGGGCTTCCCCGAAACGTTATAGACTGCAGCACCGTTGATTCATTTAAATTCCGACTAGACAAATATCTCGCATCAAACCCGCGACTGACTGCGTTTGTAAATGAATAACTTTATCCTCCCCTCAGTTACTAACCCATATGTCCCCTACTAACTTCCTAGTCCTGCCACGTTAGTGGCAGGGCAGTAGTTCCCTTTCCAATGTTCCCTTACCCACTCTAAACCACTGTTTGGACACTTGATCCTCAGTGTTTTGGAGGACAAGCAGCCTAGAAGGGTCACTAGATCTGTTGTTGCTTGATTTCCTTTGTACTCCTTTGTACTCCTTTGTATATAGAAACATTGGTATAAAAAGGTATAGTTATATACAATCATTGGGTATATTGATGGTGTACCTTTCTATCCTTATAAAAGAGGAGTTTAGTACCACCAATATACCTTTAAATGGCTAGCTTGTTATGGACTTGCTAATTGTATGTAAAGGTATTAATTGTATTTTTAGTAATTCTTCGTTGTACTCTCTCCAAGGATGTTATGTCCATTCTGTAATAAGGACACCAAAATTGAACAGCATATAGATTATGCTGTTCAATTTTGGTGTCCTTATTACAGAATGGACAAACATTCCTTGGAGAGAGTACAACTATGAATGACAAAAATTATCCATAATATTAGAAATCTTCCATATGAAGAAAGGTTGGAGAAATTAGGCTTACATTCGTTAGAGAGACGCAGAGTTAGAGGGGATATGATAGAGTTGTTCAAGTGGGTTAGTGGGATTAATAAAGGGGACATGAAAGATGTACTGAAGCTCAGTAATAGCGAAAGAATTCGAACAAATGGTTTCAAATTAGATAAATTTCGTTTCAGAAAAGATACTGTATATGCAAATATTGGTTTGGTAACAGAGTTGCAGATATGTGGAGTACTACCGTGTGCTATAGTAGGATCAAGAACGATAGAGAGATTCAAGATCAAACTAATAGGCATATGGACGAGATGGGTTGGGTTTGAAAGGGATATGCCGTGTGTGGGCAAATCGGCTCTCTGCAGACTCCCGCTTTTTATGTTCTTATGTCTATACAATTATTGGGTATATTGGCGCCTTATTTTTGCATCCCTATAAAAGAGGAGAATTTATTACCACCCATATATCTTGAAATGGGTAGATTGTTATGGACACGTTAATTACCCTTTTCGTGGCCATTCTTTCCGAGATTATAACTATATGACATTGACCTAAAAACAGTAAAATCAACCTTCAGTAAAAAGAACGAACACACACCCACACTTTTTTTTTCCTATTGTTCCCATTATGTTTTATTCAAGTGACAATTACAAAGTGGTGTACAATCTATCTTATTCTAGTTCACACACACACACACACACACACACACGTCATTGTCCATATTGAAAGTGCTTTAACAAGTATGTCAAGGTTAGATTAGATTTAAGGGGCTTCCTAATTATACAAACAGAACTAATCTCTCTAGTGACTATCTTATCTTGAGCCTTTAATTCCGTATAAGCTAGTTAATATTTTGCATCTGTATTCAACTCCCCCTATCTTTAATACCTTTCATTTATCAATATATATTCATCTGCCAATTTACTAACCATTCATGTAAGCCTAAGGTATCTAGACCCCTTTGGAGGTAGGCTACTCTTTATCACTATCCGAATCCATTATTCTCCCCATTTTGGCATCGTCTGCAAATGTACTAATCCAACTACAGTAGTTATACCTAAATCAAAGTAATTTATGTATATAACAAACAACAGAGGACTTAACCCTTTTTGTACCGGCGACGTCTTTTTCATTTTACTCTAGCTATATTCAGAGAAATGTGTGTAATTTGAGAAACATCTGTGGTAGTAAAAAGGGTTAGGGGAGTTTTGTTCGAAGCTTGTTAATTGCTGGAGGCCCTTCTGAAACTTAATAAAATCATCTATCAAGGTAACTACACAACGAGAGAGAGAGAGAGAGTGAGTGAGTGAGTGAGTGAGTAGCCAGAATAAAGTTAAAAGGACGCCGTCGGTCCAGAAGGGGTTAATACATGATACATCCCGTAGTCCGTGTTTGTTGTCAGGTTGAAAGCACTGTGGTATATCAAGCACAGGAAATGGAGGGGCCTCTATAAATAACAGCAGTGAAGCAGGTCGGGCTCGCTCAACAAATATATATGTTGATAATTTGTTTATATGTTATTGAGGATATTGCTTGTTTTTGCTATTTTCGAGCAATGTACTTTAGTGTATCGCCTAGGCTAACAAACACGCTTTGCCAGGCTTCCTACAAACAATCATAAACTCCCAGCCGAAGGTCGATTTCTTCCAAGTTACAGGCTTTCTATCGCTCGCCCAGAACAAATCGAGATAATATTCAAGGACACTAGTGCGACGTTATGAGGAACAATTTATTAGGGAAAATAGGCACCAATAGATTCGCCATATTTTTCTCCATATAGTCCGCATGGAGGATTTTCGTTATCAACAAATTGAAAAATACCCACTTCACAGACAAATACACCAAAAATCTAAGTCAAAGCGGGGGTGTGGGGGCGGCAGACCCCACCTATAATACTAGGATAGGTTAGGTAAGGTTGTTAGGTTAGGCTAATGTCCTTTCAAAGGGGTATAGGCTAGTAAACACTAAGATAGCCTATACCCGGTCAGAGGTAAGAAGAAGAAGAGTCCTGCAGTAGTCTCCTTGAATGCTACCCAAATCGACACCTGAATGGGATGAAACGTCTATCATCGCCAAACTAATGGTGTTAAGCGTCTTAAATCTCCACACTAATGAAGTGAAACAAGGTAGAGTAAAAAAAAAAGTAAGGTAGTGATGCGTTGTGTGTAGACCGTGTTAGGTTGTAGTGATGTTGGAAGCACTGTGGGGCCCTCTATACATAACAACAGGGGGTGAAGCAGGTCCTCATTGATAAATACAACACCACCACACCACAGCATGCACTCTATATTAAAATATGTTTGTTGTATTATATCAGTAAATTATCTCTTTCGGTACCATTGAAACCTCTATAAAAACAACAGGAGGTGAAGTATAGCTGGTCCTCACTGATAAACACTCCACCACCACCATGCCTGTCTCACTCAACGCATGCACTCTACAATAATATCACTGTTTTGTTTTATGATATCAGTAAACTTAACCCTTTCAGTACCATTTGGGCGTCTATGAAAAAAAAAAAACAAAAAACAAGGGGTGAAGTATAAGTTCTCACTGATAAACACACTCCACACCACACACCATGCACTCTACAACATGTCACTTTTGTATATATTATATCAGTAAACTTAACCCTTTCGGTACGATTAGGGCCGGCGTCACAAGAGGCCAGGTATCCGCATAAAAAAAAAAAAAATAAAAAAAATCCCAAGATCTCCCTTTTATAAAAAAAATTGTACAATCGGGGGTATCAAGTGTTGTCATAGATTCCAGTGGTTTTCGCTCAAGAAGTGTTATTGGTATCTTTATAGTTACTGGGAAAAGTGCTTCTCCCTCAAAGTATTAGTCGTGTCCGAAACTTTGTGAAATATTTGACAACACTTATTAACCTCGACCGTACATTATTCGGTAGAAAACTATCCCGGCCAAAGACCGGTTACTCCTAAATTACAGGCTTGCTAGCAGTTTTTTTCCTAGATATGAATCCCAGGGCCCTGTTTCGAATGTTTATCTATTGTTTTCTGAGTTTCAGATCTTTGTTAACGAGTACACTAAGATGTTGATAAAAATATAGAAAGAAAGCTGACAAAATGAATACAAACACCATATAAGGAGCAACACTTTATTGACAACGTTTCGCTTAGGTCCTGATGAAGCTCTAAGTGAAACGTTGTCAGTAAAGTGCTCCTCCTCATATGGTGTTTATAGTCAAGGATAATATTATCTATGTTGGCATCACACCACAGCCACATTGAAAAGTCATATGATAGAACGATGTAACTACTAGCTTAAACAAAATATTAAGTACCATAGTCCGTGTTAAAGCAATCTGAAGAGTAAATATTTGCGCCGTTTGTAAACAGTTTACGTCTACCTGTCACTTTCTAAATGAAGTAATGAGAGAGAGAGAGGGGAAAGATAGAGAGTTAGGTAGCTAAAAATGAGTTACAAGGAATGGTTAGTATCTCTAAAACCTTGTGATCTATCCCATAGAGATACTCTAATTCCAGAGAGGTTAGGGATCAAACTTACTGTCAATGTTGTAGGCTTCCGGGTGTAATGGTGTAATGGTTTGAGTGCTGAAGATCTGTATGTGGTAACCCAGGTTCGAATCCCGGGTGAATCATATGTTTTCATTAATTTCATTGAGAGGTGTTTGGTGTTGGGAGTATAAATCTATTATATTATAGTAGACTTTTAATGAAGGATAAATGGGGTTTAAGAAAATCTGACTAATCATGTAATAGTAAAGGTCGAAATAATGCCAGACTAACTTTTAAACAATAAATACAAAACCACGCATCCTTTGATAAATTCATAATGCAATACTATAAAAAGTTCTTCATAATTATTAGTTTGAGCAAGTCTATTATAGGATCAAGGTCTCAACACTTTTTTGTTTTTCATTCGAACCAGTTACACACACACACAGACACACACACATATGTAAGTCAGATATTTATATAATTCTGCATACTAATAATATATTTTGTTTTTATTAATTTCACCCCAACACCAAACACAAGACAAAGCTTGCCGAATTACATCAAGCCGCCCGAATATTCCAGGCTTGGCTGTAAGATGTGTGCTTGGAGGAAGGGTAGGGTGAGAGAGAGAGAGATATATATATATACTGTATAGTGTGTGTGTGTACTCACCTAATTGTCACCTAATTGTAGTATACAGGAATTGAGTTTTTAAGATGGTATTGTCCCACTTCCCAAGATTCTGTTATCTAATTTGGCTTTAAAAATTTGGATATTCCCCGCACCCACCACTTCATCATCCAACTGATTCCACATATTAATACTTCTATATGGAAAGCTGAATTTCCTCACATCTCCTTTACATCTGCCTTTCTTTAACTTGCAACTATGTCCTTTAGTCCTCCCTTTATCTCCCTCGATAAAGTCCTCCTTGTCTATCCTTTCCAATCCCCTAACACATTTATACATCATAATCATGTCCCCTTTCTCTTCTTTCACTTAGAGTTGGCAAGTTTAATCTCTGCATATGTCAGTTCTCTTAGTTCTGGAATCATCTTCGTTGCAGCTCTCTGTACTTTCTCCAACTTAATTATATGTTTTTTTAAGATGGGCTGACCACACCACTGCCGCATATTCCAATTTAGGTCTCACCATTGATTTTATTATATTTACTAGCATCTCTTCATTCAAATAGTTGAATGCTATTTTTACTTTATTCAACAGGCCATAAGCTTCTCCCACTGTTTTGTTAATATGGCTCTCGGGTGAAAGATCTCCCTGTATTATAATGCCCAAGTCCTTTTCTTTCTCTGAGGGGTTAATCACGCATTCTCCTAGTTTATATTCTCAATGAGGTCTTTTACTCACACCCCCTTCCATCACATGACATTTATCTTTGTTAAAATCTAATTTCCACATCTTGCTCCACTGATCTATCTTATCCAGATCACTCTGTAGCTCTCTACAACTGTTTTCGTCCACTATATGTTTCATAATTTTTGCATCGTCAGCAAACATATTCATGTATGCATTTATTTCCTCTGGCATGTCATTTATATAGACCAGAAACATAATTGGGGCCAACACTGATCCCTGTGGAACTCCGCTTGTAACATCCCTCCATGTTGATAAGCTGTCTCTTATCATGGTTCTCATCTGTCTTCCCTAGAGATAGTCCTCCATCCACTTCAACAAATTACCCTGAACCCCTCCAAACTTCTTCAACTTCCATCTAAGTCTACTATGAGGAACTCTGTCAAAGGCCTTCTTTATATCAAGATACACACAGTCCGCCCATCCTTCTCTCTCTTTTAGTATATCTATCATCTATAACAGAATCTAACCACATAATAGAACGGAAAGACAGTGTGAAAGACCTTGGGGTATTAATGTCTGAAAATATGGGTTTCAAAGTACATAAACAGGTCAAAGTGGCGGCTGCGAAACGTCTAACGGGTTGGATTCTGCGTACTTTTAAAACACGCGGTGAATTGCCTATGATAACGCTCTTCAAATCTCTAGTGCTACCGCGGCTTGAATACTGTTGCGTATTAACATCCCCATACAAAGCAGGTGAAATAAATGACGTAGAGAGTGTACAAAGAAATTTCACTTCGCATATAAGTTCGATAAAACATCTACACTATTGGGAGCGTTTAAGAGCACTGAATCTGTACTCACTGGAACGTAGAAGAGAACGTTACCTAATAATATACACGTGGAAAATTGCAGAGGGTTTAGTACCAAACCTACATACTCCAATAGTCATGAAATTCAGTGATAGGAGAGGCTGGGAATGCGAAATCCCCCGGATGAATAACAGGGGTGCTATGGGCTCTCTGCGAGAGGGCTGGTTATCACACAGAGGCCCACGTCTCTTCAACAAACTCCCACGGCGAGTAAGAGACATGAGGGACATCTCGTTAGACAACTTCAAGAGAGCCCTAGATGTCGAACTGCAAAAAGTGCCAGACGAGCCCATCCTCGCAAGGGAGCGAGCTGTCGCTTCAAACAGTCTACTGCACCAAATCACCACCCATAACGAGGGGCGTCGCGCTCCTTGGTGCCGCTAGAAGAGTGGCGAACACATCAAAAGGTATCTATCATAAAAGCTCAGCAGATTAGTAACACATGATTTTCCCTCTCTGAATCCAAATTATCTTACAGTAAGTAAATTATTTTCTTCCAAGTACTTTATCCATCTTCTCTTAATAATCTTCTCACACATTTTACAAACAACACTTGTCAGTGACACTGGTCTATAGTTTAGCGGCTGCTCCCACCTTTGTAGATTGGTACTACATTAGCCCTTTTCCAGTCTCGTGGTCATTTTCCAACTTCAACAGAGTACTTAATTATTTCATATAAAGGTTTTACCAATTCCTCAGCACTTTCTTTTAGAATCCATCCTGCTATATTGTCTGGGCCCATAGATTTTCTCACATCTAGTCCCTTCATAAGCTCTAGTAGTTCCTCTGGTTGGAAGATAATATCCCCCAATTTTTCATCATTTTGGTATATAATCTCTGGTTTTAAATTTTTTTCATCCATAGCATAAACTGAATGTAATGTATTATTCATGACTTTACATATTATCATCCTCATAAATATTGTCTCCTTCCCTCAGCTTCATTATTTTGTCCTTGACCTTCATTTTGCTATTTACATGCCTGTAGAACAATTTGGGATCACTTACACATTTTTCCACAATGTTTTTTTCATAATTTCTTGCTTCCTGTTTCCTAATTCTGACATACTCGTTCCTTCGCTTCCTATATGTATTCCAGGTCTGTTCATTTCTCCTTCTTCTGGCTATGTTCCATGCCTTATTTCTCTTATCCCTAGCTATTCTACATTTATCATTAAACCAGTCTTTTATCTTTTCAGTCTTATTTCCTTGTCTTGGCACATACCTGTTTACAATATCATCATAAATGTTTTTAAACACAGTATTTATCATTAACATTGTTTTTCTGTTCAATTTCACGCCAGTCTGCATCCCTGAAGCAACTTTTTAATAGCTTAAAATCTGCTTTCCCATAGTTCAATCTCCTTTCTTTATGTTCTTCTCTCTCTAGCATTGTTGGATAACCCATCAGGATTTCCATTTCAATTACCACATGATCACTATTTCCCAGCGGAGGTAGGTATTTAGTATTTGTAATCATATCTGGATCTCTTGTAAACATTAAGTCTAATCTAGACGATTCATCTTTACCCCTTCTTGTGTTTTCCTTAATATTCTGAATTAGCAGGTTTTCTGTAACCAAGTCTAGTAGTACATTCCCCCAAGAATTCATATTACTACCTGCGTGTGTGTGTGTGTGTGTGAAAAGTAGAGGAAGAAATATACACTCGAATAAAATCAATACCGTTACGAATAAAGATGGTTAAAAAACAAACAAACATAAATTCCAAGGAAATACAGAGAGAGAGTGTGAGTGAAAAGTAGAGAAGGAAATATACACTAAAATAAAATCAATACCGGTACGAATGAAGCTGGTTAAAACAAAACAAAACATAAATTCCAAGGAAATACAGAGAGAGAGAGAGATAGTGAGAGTGAAAGAGATAGATAGAGTGAAAGTAAGTTTGTATGTGAGTGAGTGAGTGAGAACAGAATAATAACAAGGAAACACAAACTTGAAATAAAATCAATACACAGAAATCTGATTAAAAAGAATAACATTCAAGATAACTACAACACGAGAGAGAGAGAGAGATGGGGGGGGGGGGGTATGAGAAAAGAAGAGAAGGAAATATGCACTGAAATAAAATCAAAACCTGTACAAAGGAAGCTGGCTAAGAAAAGAAGATAAAATCCAAGCAAATACACAAAGATAGATAGAGAGCGAGAGAGAGAGAGAGAGAGCCAATATAGCAAGTCATGGTGAGGGCAATACTTCAGATGATTAGAATGTATACCATCATATCCTAGAACACAGTTTAGTTCCATGATTGCCTTATATATATCATATTTATTTACCAGTCCAAGCAATTTGCCCTTTCTCACCTGTTCGTTCAACTTTACACGAGAATATTCAAAGTTATAAGAGCTCTGACACTTGTCATCATTAAAATCCTTTTCAAACTTAATTGATAGATAGAGAGAGAGAGAGAGTCAGAGTTAGAGTCAAAGTCAGTCAGAGTTAGAGTTGGTTAGCTACAAGGAGTTACAAGGAATGGCTAGTATCTCAAAAACCTTGTGGTCCTCTAGGGAGAAGCTCGAAGTGGGAGGAGATAATTTAGGTATTTGTTTTTTCTATGTAGAGTACATGAAGGAGACAAAAAGCAAAGCTGCCTGTAACAAGTGTCCCCCCAAGGTTGAATGAGCGACAGAAAGACAAAATCAAGACACGTTAAAGGTAATTTAGGTGTGTTGAAAAGAAGTGTGGTGTGCTTGTTAATCTCTTCTGTACCGGCGATGACTTTTTAATTTGATTCCAGCTACATATAGACGATTTTGTGCAGTTTAAGAAGGATCTGCGGTAATAAAAAGGGTTAAATGAGGTAGGTAGAATGCTGTTAACTGATGGAAGTCCTATTTAAACTGAATAAAATCGTCTAATGGTAACCAGCATAAGTTAAAAGAACGTCACCGGTACTGTATGGGTAACCTAGTGTAGTGAAATTAATTGAGGAGGTGTTTGTGAGAGTTAGCTGGATTACTCTCTGTGTAAGTGAGGCACACGTAGAAACAGTGGGGGGAGCCAGGCAAATGAAACAGGAGTTCCAGCAATTCCTTATCATATGTCCATGTGGCCTCTCCTGGTTACTGCCCTTTTCTTTTTTCTTTTTTTCTATGTAAATGAGGGAGACAAAAGGCATAACTGCCTGCAGCGAGTGCCTCCCCCAGATTTCAAAGAGTGACAGGGCCGAAATCAAGGGACGTTCGAGCTAAAATACCTGGACACATGGAGTTTGAAGCAATTCAAGTCATAGGAAGAGGGAAAGACTGATTCTGGGAGAGAGTTCCAGAGCTTAGCATTTGAATAGAAGAAAGTCTGAGAATAGCGTTTCACGCTTGGGTTGGAGAGTTGCACAGAGTAGGGGTGGGATTGTGTTGCAAGGCGGGTACTACGTACCCTACGTAGAGGAGGTGGTATACACTGTATATCTTGGTATACACTGGGAAAGCTTCGAGGAACACTTATTGTAGTAGCGATAGAATAGTGAGAGAAATGCAACATTGCGGCGAAGAGAGAGATTGCAGAGAGTTGGTGAGTGGACGGGAGTTAATGATACGAAAGGCTTTCCTTTCTACTTTATCTAGGAGTGCGGTGTGAGAGGATCCTCCCCACACATGTGAACAATACTCAATACAAGGATTGGTGCCTACAATCTCAGCAACACTTATTACAGAGTTTGCAAAATACCATCTACTCTCTTCTTCAGGTGCTCTACTGAAGAACTGTTTACAACTTTTGAGGGAAGTTTGTTCCAGGTAGAACAGATCATATATGTGAACAAGTTTTTCACAAATACTAGTGCTAAACTTGTTCAATTCTAGCTTCCAGCCATGGTTGCGTGTTGTATTCATATTGGGGGTAAACATTTTGCTATATTCCGCATTGTCAAACCCATTAAGTATTTAAAAAAAATCAATAAGCTGACCTCGTAGTCTGCGAGAGAGAGAGAGAGAACGTCCTCACAGCTGCGTACTAAGTGGGTTGGAAACAGGCACAGATGCTTGATGACCAGATTTTAAAAAGTATAAACTTTTTTTGTTTACACCTAAATGGCACGAAAGATTTAAAAATTGACAGAAATAGGGCGTCAAACTAATGGGGCAAACGTCTTAAAATCTCGAAACAAAAGTGTTATATAATTTTTTTTTTTTACTGGGGTTGATTGGATTAAGGTAGGTTCTTACTCGACTGGCGAAACTAAAGTCAGACTACACATGCACAAAAGTCGTAAAGGATAAATATAATACAGAGTACACACATGAGTTTTTTTATTAATGATCACTTGATACAAAGATAGAAATACACTCAAGATATATAATACACTGTTTACATGGAAAAATAACACAATAATATAACTGTAATGCCCTCGAAAATGTCCCGCACCCACAATAATACTAACCCGAGTTGACGTCAGGTATAGCGTAAAATAGTCGGAGATGGTAAGTCCAATAAACTCATCACGTGATAACACCACGAGACTATCACCTGGTTCTTAAAAATCGGACTAAGGTTGCTATACTTTTAGTACGTCCGTGGTAGTACAGTGGGTTAGCGCGCGGGCCTGGTGGTGATGGTTGGGTCACTAACCAGGGTTCGAACCCCACCCAAGGCATCTCAAAACCTGTGGGTTTTTAGGGGGGTTAAATTCCCTTCAGAGGTTCGTACCCCGCGCCAGGTACCAGGAAAAGTTGATCCTAAAGGTAGCCTGGGGATATTTCAGGAGACCATGAATTCCCTTCACACCCAGCATTTCAATAACACCAAGCACGGACGAGGATCCACGACGAACTTATAGAATCCACTAGCACTTATATTCTAACACTGGATAGAGTCTTGAAGTAATACTAATACTGTTGATCTAGTTGTTTGTTGCTAAGTCCTTTCTTCTGTCTTCGTCGGGCTGCTAAGGTGGTCCTGCCGTGTGGTCAATGGAGTGGGGTTTACAGATGGACTATTTGGTTTGGGGCCTTTAATAGTAGTTCCTTATGTCATGACACAGGGAGCGTACTATCGGATTAACGCGAGCATGAGTGAGGACATGTCCTGCACTATGATTGCTTGAATATCCTGACCGTTATAATGGTCGGTGGTGAAGTTCTGGTTTGGTACTCTTGGATGTGGGTTTTTTAATGAACAGTCACTCAAGTCATTACAGAGTAACTATTCATCAGGCGAACGTGGGGAAGAAGTGTGACCATGGCCATACTATCTTTCCCAACTACCTTTGACCTTTATAAGAGTGTTCAAAGAACCCTATTAGATTTCTAGGCCTTTTTACAAGCATATGCCCTAAACCATGGCTTTGGTACATATAGTGCAAGGACTTTATATGCAGAGTGACGTTTAAGTGACGGTGTCTCGCAAAGCCCTGACTATTGCAGCGGTCTTGCCATGGCAAAGACTTCTCCAGAAGTGTTGAATTGATATTTAGAGTGTTTTAGGGACCTGTCCTTATTTCCACTTTTAATGTAAAAACTACATACCCTAGAAAAGATCGTAATGTACCTCGAGCACTATGGTGTGAGAGACAATATCATGACTTGTGCTCCGATGTCCCAGGTAGGTAGTTAAGGGTCAGAAGGTAAATGTACCGGGGGGGGGGGGGGGGGGGAGATTAGGGGGGTTTGAGGTAGACCCCTCAGAAGTTTCCGCCTTGATGTGGAAGGAGCTGTGGAAGAACGGCGCATCTGGAGGAGAGATATCTTGGGCCTTTTATGTTTTGGGAAGTCTTCCTGCTCTGCCTTCCTTTTGCGGGATCCGGAATTGGTGATGGTGACACGTATATTTTTCCTGTGCGTGGGCGGCAGAGTGGGCGTGATGGCGGCGACTCCAGCATATCTGTTGATGGGTTGATGTTTAGTGGGGGTGGTAGGGAGGCGGCCATGTTGTTGGTCCTCCTCCTTCTTTCTTTCGTTCTTTGGGTTGGTCCTGTCTTCTTTCTTTCCCCGGGACTTGTTCTGGTTCTCTTCCTTCATTCTTTCATTCTCTGGGACTTGTTCTGGTTCTTCTTTTCTTCTTTCTTCTTATTTGTTGTTGGTTTGTCCTCTGTTGTGGTTTTCCTTTTCGTTTCCGTTTTCTTCTCTCCCTTACTTCCCCGACTCGGTAACTTGTTTATTTTTAACTCTGTTACTTTAAAACGGGCTAAACATGAGGCAGAAGGGAGTTCAGAAAAAAAAAAATCTAAGTCAAAATCTCCCCTTAAATGACATTTATGAGCCCTGGAAGTATTTTTGGATTATCTTCAATTGTCTTTTCTATAGCCAACCACCAAACTAATCAGACACAAACGTAAATTAATAAGTAAATAAATAAATAAATAAATAAATAAAGGATATACGGTTCTTGTGAAGGCGTCTATTGACCACTGGCAGCTTCTGGGCCAAAAGTATTTTATTTAATCTATTATTATTATTATTATGCTTATTATTATTATTATTATTATTATTATTATTATAATTTGTATTATTATTTTTATTTTTATTTTTATTTTTTTTTATTATTATTATTATTATTATTATTTGTATTATCTTTTTATGTTTTTATTTAATTATTTTATCTTCCTTTTTAATGTACACTGTTAAAAATCAAGGGGATACAAAGGGTGTGTAAAAGGCGTATTCGATCATTGGGTTTATTGAGAGTGATTTACCTGTCTAGGCTACCCTTATGTTAGATGGGTATACTACTACTGTCAATATGCCTTCATAACGGCAGATTTTTGGACACCTTAATTACCTTTTTCATTTACATAATTATTCATAAAGTTTAGACAGCGATAATTATCATAATTACCAGCTAAAATACGGTACTAGTGCATACATAAATACATATTATTATATTAATCAAACATTTAATCCACCTCAAATTCACTTAAATTTTGTAATTCTGCAAAATGCCGATATTTACGACGCCAACTTTAATGAAGCTCGAAAATCGCAAGTGGTCATTTAATAGCTTATGCCTGGTCTATAACCTCATGATAATTATCACATTACTTATACTCAGGTGAACTAGACCATTATATAAAGTTATATTATCCAGTTACAACTTTTATATATATATATATATATTTTTTTTTTTTTTTTTTTTATTAACTCCTTGGGGATTATGACGCGTTTTGACTGTTTATTCTGGTTATCATTAGACAATTTGTTTCAGTTTTGGCATGCAGCTTGGAAGTCAAAGGATTAATTGAGACAGTATTTACCCTTTTAAGGAGGGGGGGGGGGGACGTATTGTTTTGACTTTTTATTGATCTTATTATTATTATTTTTTAGTTTCCTCGCTAGACCTCAATCAAGATTAAATAAACACCCCCTAGAACCCCCTTCGAGAAAATTGTGTACATTTTTCGGTAGAAAAATGTCCCAGCCGAAGGCTGGTTCCTCATAAAATATATAGGCTCGCTATCGCTCGCCTGGAAAAATCGACACCTAAATGGCACGAAAGGTCCTAAATCCTAATATTTAAAAAAAAAAAATGGACTGAGAGGTCTTAAAATCGCCAAACTAATGGAACAAACGTCTTATAATCTCAAAACAAATGGGGCTTAACACGAGGGAGAAAAGGGGTCATAAAAATAGACTATCTCCCCTTAATACCGACAGATACTAACTTCTATTCCCGAACCGTACACACAATCGTCTAAGGGGGGTGACCTGTTTTTGTTCTGTCCTTTTCTATCTTTCTCTGGCTTGTATCCATTTGGCCCCATTCAGCCTACTGTTTTAAGACTTTTATCCCCATCCAGGTGTCAATTTTTTACTGGTGAGCGGTAGCGAGCCAGCATATTTTTTATTTATGTTTGACAGCAGGCTAAATTTGTAAATTTTTCGATAGAAAAATTTCTCCGGCGAAGCCGGATTTCTTCATATAATGCTGGCTCGCTATCGCTCGTCAGGAAGAAATCGACACCTAGATGGGGATGAACGTCTTAAAATAGTTGGCTGAATGGGGCCGAATGGATACAAGCCAGAGAAAGAGAGAAAAGGGCAGAAATAACAATAAGCAGGTCACCCCCCTTAATGATAGCTAGAATATAGAACTGTCGCTACACTTACGATAATATACGAATTAACCCTTTTTAGTACCGGAACCGTCCTTTTAAGTATGTTAGGGCTACTATTAGACGATTATATTCAGTTTAAAAAGGGCCTCCAGCAATTAACAGGCTTCGAACTATAGCACTTAACCAGAATATTAAGGGGAAATTGAGATATTATTTACGCTTTCAATACCCACAGATAATTCCTAAACTGTATAAAATCGTCTAATGATAGCTATAATAAACTGTCCAAACGCCTCCTAATCCTCATGGGGTTTTAATATTGCTACAATTACGATACTATACGAATTTCAGGCTATAACCTATAAGGAAGTTGGAGCCGTGAACATCGATACTAAAGAGAAATGCAATAGTAATGTGGGTTTCTGATGGATAAAAAGTATGATCAATTTAGTTTTATGTATTTATCTATGTATTATGACCGTTTTTTAGCTGATAATTCTGCTAAATATTGACGGCCACAGCTCCAACTTCCTTATAGACCAAAACTCGCAAGCGGTCAATTACGATATTATACGAATTTACCCATTATGTACAGGTGCCGTCTTTTCCATTGTATTCTAACTATATTTAGAGGATTTTGTGTAGTTTAAGAAGGATGTGGTGTACTAAAAAGGGTTAAGTGAGATAGTTCGAAGTCTGTTAATTACTGGAGGCCCTTTTGAAACTGTATAAAATCGTCCAATAGTAGCCAGAATATAGTTAAAAGGACGTCGCCGGTACAGAAGGGGTTAAGATAAGGCGCCGTATTTGTTGTCATGTGACTGTACCGGCCCCAGATTATTAACAGGAGATTTTTACTTAAGCATTTATTTTCAGAACCCCCGTCTCCCTCATGTTAGCCCCATTTGTTTTGACACTTTAAGACGTTCCCCCCCCCCCATTATTTTGGCGATTTTAAGAACAAAAAACTGTGTCATATTCTTATTAATTTGGGATATGCTAAAACATTGTATTGTCTTGTTTGTATTCAATTCTAATTCAAATGGGTGTAACCTTATTAGTGACCACGACTGTACACTGTAAACAATCAAGGCTATAAAAAGGGCATGGAAAGGTATATAGAAACATTGGGTATAAAAAGGTATAGTTATATACAATCATTGGGTATATTGATGGTGTACCTTTCTATCCTTATAAAAGAGGAGTTTATTACCACCAATATACCTTTAAATGGCTAGCTTGTTATGGACTTGCTAATTGTATGTAAAGGTATTAATTGTATTTTTAGTAATTCTTCGTTGTACTCTCTCCAAGGATGTTATGTCCATTCTGTAATAAGGACACCAAAATTGAACAGCATATAGATTATGCTGTTCAATTTTGGTGTCCTTATTACAGAATGGACAAACATTCCTTGGAGAGAGTACAACTATGAATGACAAAAATTATCCATAATATTAGAAATCTTCCATATGAAGAAAGGTTGGAGAAATTAGGCTTACATTCGTTAGAGAGACGCAGAGTTAGAGGGGATATGATAGAGTTGTTCAAGTGGGTTAGTGGGATTAATAAAGGGGACATGAAAGATGTACTGAAGCTCAGTAATAGCGAAAGAATTCGAACAAATGGTTTCAAATTAGATAAATTTCGTTTCAGAAAAGATACTGTATATGCAAATATTGGTTTGGTAACAGAGTTGCAGATATGTGGAGTACTACCGTGTGCTATAGTAGGATCAAGAACGATAGAGAGATTCAAGATCAAACTAATAGGCCATATGGACGAGATGGGTTGGGTTTGAAAGGGATATGCCGTGTGTGGGCAAATCGGCCTCTCTGCAGACTCCGCTTTTTTATGTTCTTATGTCTATACAATTATTGGGTATATTGGCGCCTTATTTTTGCATCCCTATAAAAGAGGAGAATTTATTACCACCCATACATCTTGAAATGGGTAGATTGTTATGGACACGTTATTACCCTTTTCGTGGCCATTCTTTCCGAGATTATAACTATATGACATTGACCTAAAAACAGTAAAATCAACCTTCAGTAAAAAGAACGAACACACACCCACACTTTTTTTTTCCTATTGTTCCCATTATTTTTTATTCAAGTGACAATTACAAAGTGGTGTACAATCTATCTTATTCTAGTTTCTCACACACACACACACACACACACACACACGTCATTGTCCATATTGAAAGTGCTTTAACAAGTATGTCAAGGTTAGATTAGATTTAAGGGGCTTCCTAATTATACAAACAGAACTAATCTCTCTAGTGACTATCTTATCTTGAGCCTTTAATTCCGTATAAGCTAGTTAATATTTTGCATCTGTATTCAACTCCCCCTATCTTTAATACCTTGCATTTATCAATATATATTCATCTGCCAATTTACTAACCATTCATGTAAGCCTAAGGTATCAGACCCCTTTGGAGGTAGGCTACTCTTTATCACTATCCGAATCCATTATTCTCCCCATTTTGGCATCGTCTGCAAATGTACTAATCCAACTAGTTATACCTAAATCAAAGTATTTATGTATATAACAAACAACAGAGGACTTAACCCTTTTTGTACCGGCGACGTCTTTTCATTTTACTCTTGCTATATTCAGAGAAATGTGTGTAATTTGAGAAACATCTGTGGTAGTAAAAAGAGTTAGGGAGTTTTTTTCGAAGCTTGTTAATTGCTGGAGGCCCTTCTGAAACTTAATAAAATCATCTATCAAGGTAACCTACACAACGAGAGAGAGAGAGAGAGAGAGAGTGAGTGAGTGAGTGAGTGAGTGAGTGAGTAGCCAGAATAAAGTTAAAAGGACGCCGTCCGGTCCAGAAGGGGTTAATACATGATACATCCCGTAGTCCGTGTTTGTTGTCAGGTTGAAAGCACTGTGGTATATCAAGCACAGGAAATGGAGGGGCCTCTATAAATAACAGCAGTGAAGCAGGTCGGGCTCGCTCAACAAATATATATGTTGATAATTTGTTTATATGTTATTGAGGATATTGCTTGTTTTTGCTATTTTCGAGCAATGTACTTTAGTGTATCGCCTAGGCTAATGCCCCCTTCACACATACAGGACTCGGGCGCCGAATACAGCAGAGTAGCGTTTTTGTCCCCCGACTTTTGGAGTTGGCTCGGTATGCCGCATCCAACGGACTTCACCAGACTACAGCCGCATACAGCCGACGTTGTCGTCTTGACTCCGGAGAAGTCTGAGACTCGAATCGAAAACAAAAATAACGGTCATTTTTACATGCCGACTTCACCCGCATCTATAAGACTTCAGCCGATCGACTCCAGAATACAGACGATCGACTTCAGAGTCGAACCGCATACACCCGCATAAAGCCGCACACATAAGTTGTGTGGCCAGCGGATGTATAAAAAGGGCGGTCTAGCAGGGCTGAACATCATTACAGTCGACTCCACCGTTACGTCAACAGCTACGGTGACACTCTACCACACAACATGGATGCGCACGT